>BQNB010061482.1:0-36471 GCA_026074375.1 Tanacetum coccineum | reverse complement strand
AGACAACTTATTGTCTGTGGAAGAAATAATGCACTGAAACGTACATTAAGTCTCTAGGTTAAGTCCGGGTTACAGTCTGAAATAACTACAAGCCATTTATCTAAATTTTTTTTACTAATATACAAAGTATACAATGCGAGAACCTTGTTACTCGGTGTCTGACTCTTGTAGTTCCTTCAGAGTTTCTAGAGACATTTGTTTTATGCCTAGCAGTTGGAGTATTGTTTTGAAGCATTCCTTTGGTAAGGCCTTCGTGAAAAAGTCTGCCAGTTGATATTTGGTTTCTACAAAGTACAATTCAACAACTCTTCTTTCAACTTGCTCTTTGATGAAGTGGTGACGGATATCAACGTGCTTAGATCTGGAGTGTTGAATACTGTTACAGCATAACGCAATAGCACTTTGATTGTCACAATACAAAGGAATCTTGTTGAGCACAAAGCCATAGTCCGATAGTTGTGAACGCATCCAGAGGACTTGTGCGCAACATCCAGACAGAGCTATGTATTCTGCCTCAGTAGTGGAGATAGCAGTACTCTTTTGCTTCTTCGAATACCAGCTTACAAGCCTATCTCCGAGAAATTGAGCGGATCCAGATGTACTTGTCCTGGTGTCTTGACAACCTGCATAATCAGCATCTGCAAAGGCTTTTAACGTAAAACCGGAGTCCTTCGGATACCACAAACCCATGTGAATGGTTCCTTTAAGGTATCGAAAGATCCGTTTAATAGCATGAAGATGCTTGTCGGTAGGCTTTGCCTGATACCGGGCACACATACAGACAGCAAATACAATATCAGGTCTGCACAACTTGTCATACCACGCACGTGGAGCTTGCTTTAGCCCATAAAGAGCTTTCTTCAGCCGGTACACATGAGTAGGATGCTCTGGATCTACAAATCCTTCAGGTTGACTCACATAGACTACTTCATTCAGTTCACCATTCAGAAAAGCGGTTTTCACATCCATCTGAAAGATAATCATGTTCTGGCATGCTGCATTCACAATGAAGAGTCTGCTAGCTTCGACTCGAGCAACTGGTGCAAAGGATTCCTCAAAATCAATTCCAGCTTCTTGACGATAACCTTTTGCTACTAACCGAGCTTTGTTCTTCAACACTTCTCCATATTCATCTAACTTGATCTTGAATATCCATTTAAGTGGGATGATTAGAATATTATCTGGAGATGGTACAAGTACCCATACATCAAGACGTTCAAACTCATGAAGTTCTTCTTGCATAGCCTCAATCCAGCATGAATGCTCTAAGGCTTGTTTATAGTTCTTTGGCTCGACATGAGTTAGAAATTCGTTGAAGAAACACCACATGGCATCTATCTCTAGTTGTTGTCTAGTAGATACCGGATGATGTAAGTCGCCAATCACATTTGCTAACGGATGATCCTTAGTCTACTTTTGCACATGAGTTATTGGTGAGTTAAGAGTAACATCTACAATGACTGTGCCAGAAGAGGATGCTGCTGAAGCGGTTTCAAGAGCGATATAGGGTTCAAATAAATCACTGTCATTTATAGGTGACGATGTCTCGATTCCTGTAACACCAGTGTCTGGAGGTGGTGTTTGTGATTCTGAAGAACTGGTAATAGCTGCAGGAGCGTCTTATGTGTTAATCGTGATAGAAGGTGAACTAGTGGCCATCTCGGGTGCCAAAGCAGCATGCACACGAACCGGGGGTGTCTGAACTGCCGGTGGGAATTCCTCATCATCATCAAACAAGGGTTGGAATAGGTCCTCTAGTTGTTTCGCTGAGGGAGGGACACTAGGTGTTGTAGGGTCATTTACAAGCTCAGAACGACTGCGTCCTGAATGTAAAGCGGAAATCTCGGGTCCTGCACCGTTGTGCATAGGAGCCATAGGGTTAGGCTCGAGTCCTGTACTGCTTTGTACAGAAGTCAATCCTTCAGAAAGCTCGTCAAAGGTAACATGAACAGTTTCTTGTATCTTACGAGTTCTCTTGTTGAAAATTCGGTACGCCTTCTTGGTGGGTGCATATCCAACAAAAATACCTATATCTGCCTTCGCCTTCAGCTTACCAAGATCATCATAGTCATTTGTAGGATAGCATAAAGATCCAAATACTCTAAAGTATTTTAATTCAGGCTTCTTTCCTTTCAGCAGTTCATAATAGGTATCCAATTCTACCTATTGCTTTGTCACACTTGAGATGTAATGTGTAAGTATTTCCTACTTCATGAACGAATTACACGAACCCGCCATCTATGTAATATTCTGTTAGGGCAACGCACAAGTAATGTAGTATGAAGACTATTACTAGACCCCTAAGAGTACATTACACGCATTAAAACACTTAAGAAGGATCAACCATATTATTGGTAAGGTAGTATGAAGACTATTACCGATGATACTTTCTACACACTTGCATTTCTCTAAACGTCTATGCCAATTTAATATCTTATGGCTAGTTTTCTAGAGCATAACGCGCACATCTATCAACAAGAAGCAATAGGAAACAAAAATTATAAACTATAATCAATTATACTCATTGAATCTGTCACAAACAACAAGATCTAATCAACTAATGACAAGTTTCATGCATACCCAAATAAATACTAGATGATTTAGCCAAGCATACTCAAACAATAGAAATCATAATCAACAAAAGGAATTGAAGACATGAATTAAGATATAAGTGATAATCAAACCATTACAAGATGTTTATGGATTGAATTAAGTCTTCTAAATTGCTGGAAAAACACCTACCCAAACCCTAGAATCAGACTTAGGGTTGGGGGCTTCATAAAAACGAAGTTATGAGGCTATATTTATAGGAAAACCCTAGGTCGGTCCGTTCTGACGGCGTCAAGATTCTAACGACGCCGTCGCCATGACCTTTTTTAGCATCTTGTAGATTTTCTCGTCACGGTCGCGTAGGCAGTTGAATCGTCGAAATCCGAGTTCGTATAAAGGAGTTATGATTAAAACAATATCTACTACTTCGCGTGTAAGTCGAATGGTTATCTTTATCTTGTGACGCCATCATCCCGATTAATCTTCTAAGGTTTCTTTTAGTCGGCTACGCCGTCACCAAAGATCTAACGCCGTCACCTTGAAAATCCTGACGCCGTCGCTTAAAGTCTGCGACACCGTCTCCACTCCCTGTAAGCAGAATTCTTCAAGATAAATGGTGTAGAGTCGTAGTCTTGTCCGTTTCTTCTCCAAATGAGCCCAAGTCACATGTATTTCATCCAAATGCCATCCAAGTGCTAAAAACCTGAAAACAAACGATTATGCACATAATTTGGGCATATTTGCATGATTTAGAGGGTTAAATGACCCCGAAATAATGTATAAAATGACACCTCGTCAAGTGAATACTGCTTTCTGAAAATGCTTGTCATTTTATCAGTTACAATTCTCTTTGCCTAAAAATCTTTCATCTTTGAGACCCTTACATCAAATTGTTTTTTCATTTGATCTTGAACTGCCCTCACAACAATATCAGGATTAGTAGTAAGTGATTTGATAATATGATTTGAAAGAAACCTAGATGTACATGCTTTAATTTCTCTTGATTGTATGCAGTTGTGATCTTCAATTAATTTTCTTACCTCTCATCTGCCTTCATTAGTGTATGCAACAAGCATTGTCCAAGGGCATGAGTATTTGTCTTCTTTTTTTTGTTTATTGACCTGTTTACCCTTCCCCTGGTATGTTTTGTCTTTGCCCAAAATATTTTGCTTGCCACTAATGCTGTTCTCACCACCTTTTGTTTGAGAAAATACATTTTTGCCCATATCAATATCACTAGAAACACAAGGGACCAACGCTGGAATTGTGCCTTCACATCTAACTCTTACCCTTTCTTTATCATTTTTTTATCATTATTAGCTTTCTCCTAGTTTCAACTGAATATTTTCTAACTTTTCCTGTCACAATTTCCTTAGTATCAAATTGCTGCCCTAAGTAGAAGTAATACTTATTAGGACCCTTGTTTTTTTGCTTGCCTATTCTTTTTAATTCCCTAAGTTGAAATCTCTTTTGAGAATCAATTTCATCATCTAAGTCACTACCAAATGAGTCATAATCAACGACATCTAGATATGTTCCTGAACCTCAACAGTACCTATACTTAAATCATGTTTAGGGTCTGCAGTGAAACTAAAATTATTCATACTCACATGAACATCTTCAACTATATGCTCATCATCATCAAACACTTGATCATGCTTTGTATCATAATCCAAATGATCTGAATCACTACAACTTGTATCATTTCCTTCTATGTCACTCTCTTCTTCTGATTCATCATCTACATAAACCTCTACTTTTTTGAACTTTCCGATAGGACCAACCCCTTCTCTCTCAAATAGCATCTGTAAGTCAGGCACATCAACGACTGTAGAACTGTTACCTACATGATGCTTCTTAGTGATCTGCTTCCCAGTATTTGCATAGTCACCTAGTATCTCATTAAGATCTCCAAAAGGATCATCAGCACTCTGCTACAATTGTCCTTCCACAAAACTAGCAGGCTATTTTTTACTCAATTTTTTCATTACTTCACCAATTCTTAAGGACTTAGAGCTAACCTGTTCTCACTTTTTTTGTCAAATTCCTATGACACATAAGTGTTAAATTTCTATTCACATCAGGACTGCTATCAATTTCTATATGAGCCTTTCTTAAGTGATTATCAACTGCTATTGTAACTCCCTTATTATGTGTAACAAAGATACTTGAATCAACATTACTACTTCCATGTTCAACATAAATCAAAATGATCTTATTATCCTTAACATACTTTGCCATCTCTAATACATCAGCATCAACATTTAAGTGTGCAGACTATAATCTAAGCCTAATCTTGATATCAAAAAATGGTAGTACATTAAGTCTGCTACACCATAACCCAGTTTAACTACCACATCTTTAAGGTCATGTAAGCAAAACTCATCAATGTCAACAACATTAACTGATGATACCTGTCCACCAACGTAAGACCTACTAGGTGTTGGTGTAAAGCACCCGCCATGGTGGATTTCAAATGTGACTGACTTAGGGGTACCACCTGCAATTATAACCATGTAACATTAACAACAATTGTACATTCTTTAAAAAGCAAGAACAAATTTTAAGTAAACACGAAAATGGACTATGTTCTTACCATTTTGTGCAGCTTCATCAATGTTTGAGCTATCTTTAGGCACATTCAATTCAAAACGTTGCTTCACCATGATCAGTCAATGAAGAACAAGCTCAGGGATTGCATGTGAGAGAGAGAAAGGGGAAGAACAAGGGACGAAGTGTGTAATAAAAGAGTCAAACAGTCATGGTTTCTATAAGTTAGGTGATTACAAAATGTGAAGAGACGGAATTTCCCCTGACGAAACGGAAACTTAATGAAAAAGTGGATGGGATTAAGGTCAAAAGACCGGTCAACCACATGGACGTCCAGTGTAATTATTGACGTTTTAGGACGAGACATGCAATTTGGGCATAACCACAAGGACCAAACATGTAATTAACTCAAATTTGATGTGACGGACTCACGTCGTGTATGATGACGCTTACATTCCGCCTTTACCCGGAAACTGGTGTAATATACAAGGAATTAAGGACTAATTTTGCATTAAAGAAAAAAGTTCAAGGTCCAAATGAAAACCACACATGAAACATTCACGGATTCAACCAAAAAAAAAAAGAAGGGTTTTAGCCTTTTAGGGGGTTTTGTTCTTCACTTCCCAAACAACAACATCGCCTCCAAACCATGGTTTTATCAAACAAGAAACTAAAACAAAAACTAAGAAGCCAATTAGCAGAATCATTAGCCAAATCAGAAGAAACCCATGACTCATTCAAATCTTTACTAACTTCAGCTACCCAAAAACCTAAACTTTCCAAAAGAGAGATTCGTAGAGTTAAAATCCCTTCTGCTGATACAAATCTACAACTTAAAGAAGAAGGTGAAGTGAAGGAAAATAAAAAAAGGAAGAGGGAAAAAGATGAATCTCAAGTGAAGGATTTGAGTAAAAGTAAAAAGAGTAATAAGAAAAAGAAAAAGAATAAGAAAAAAAAGGTTGTGAAGAAGGATGGTAATGAAGAGGATGTGAAAATAGAAAATGTGCAAAAAGAAAATGTGGCAAGTGAAGAACAAGGTGTGGAAATGGAGATTCAAATTCAAGCTCAAGATCAAATTAGGTATTTGTGTTTTTTGTTTTTGTTTTATAGTTTTAGATTAATCAAATAGCTTATTATGTTGAAGTTGTGTTAATTCTTGAGATAATAAAATAGTATAGGTGTATGTCACCCAGTATTAAACTTTTTAGGTCCTCCGTGTATATATACCTTACAGAATAGAGATAAGCAAAGAAGGGTGTAGTTGTTTTGCAAATTTTGAAGTACCCGTTTTGTATTTGGTGTTTGCTTGATTAAAGTTTGCATATGATAATTTATAACAAAAAATGAAGCAGGAGACGGCGTTTGGATTTGCTTATTTGCTTATGAGGGCATCCACTATAATAGGGGCAGTTTAATTGTCTGGGAGTTATGTTTATTTGAGGATTTTAATAGTGGTGATGTAATTACAATTATATAAGCAGTTTGAACAAGCAACTCTCTAACTGCTTATTCAAAAGTACGAACAGCGATCAGCCCTAACGATATCAAGTGTGTGTGAGAGAGAGTTATTTGGCATTTTGGCGTAAAATAAATGCTCTTTCACTCTGAGTTGAGCAAATAATCATAAACAGTTTTGATGAAGATGTGCTGTTGTGTTATTAAAAGTTTTAGTTATCTGCTGAAATTTTCTATTGTATTCTGTTAATGAAAATGATTGTTTATGTCTTTAATAATGGGATAGTGTGAGTATCAAATCACAATTTCTATTGCTGTAGCATGATTTACATGAGATAGTTCTGCAACTTTTTGGCGCCTAAAACAACCTCTTACATACTTCCAGTAAATAATTGAAAAATCATATGAAGTTTCGCCAGACGCTAAAAGCTAACTTTTATGATTTCAAGTCACAGACACAGAAATTACTTTACATGCACATTCAAGTGCCCCCTTTAAGACTAATATGAAATATAGATGATGTTTGCACTAAGTTGTAAGTAGTTTCAGTATCATGGGAGGTTTAAAACATTCATGCCGAAAAGAATGAGGAAAAAATGTGAACGAATTGAAGTTTAAATATAGCTTTAAATTATTTTGAAGTTTTAAGCCATATCTTTTTTATTGACCTCTTGAGGTAAATATCATGCAGTAAAGAAGATGAGAGTAATTCTACGAAGGTGTATGTTGGAGGCATTCCATACTACTCAACTGTTGATGATATCCGAAGTTTCTTTGAAGGATGTGGAACCATTACTGAAATTGATTGTCTCAAGTTTCCAGAAACCGGCAAGTTTAATGGGATTGCCTTTTTAAGTTTCCGGGTATGATAAGAGGTGCATTAGTTGTTACATATTTATATTTTTATATCAAAGTTGGTTGGGTTTGGTAATGAGTCAAAGATCATAATTGTTGTAAATACGGTTGAATTGTTTCGGGTTAACTAGTAACGTTTTTCTTACATTTTTATAGAAATAATTGACTAGTCAGATATAAATACAAGAAATGCATGGATACAATATTTAACTAAGATTATGCATAATGAGATTTATGAGACTTTATGTATAAAAAACACGTTGGGTGATCTCCAAACCTTTTATCGTACGACCCATAGTTTTTTTTTGACCCATTTGAGATATAACATAACCAAAAGACGCTGTCATAAGCAAATTGGTTAAAATTGCCACCTCTTGATTCATCTAATTATTGGTTTAAAAACAGTTGCACACCTTTAAATTTTCTCAAAAGGTTTAAATCGGCGGGGAAACCCTGACCCCGTGCACCCTTTTGGGTGCCGACTGACCCTTCCCCAAGGACCAAGCCCCAGGCAATGAGCACCTGTTCCAGTGACCTGGAGTTGGGATTGAACCCAGGACCTATTTCTCAAAAGCCCTCCTTGACCGAAGCTGCAGCAAAGAGACTGAAGCTGCACACCTTTAAATTTTAATTTACATACAATTTTCTTATAACAGACTGAAGCTGCAGCAAAGAGAGCACTGGCGCTTGATGGATCAGATATGTGAGCAGCACAATCTTTTTTTAATAAGAAAGATCATCAGAAGTGATTTTAAAATGTTAACATGAATTTATATTATGTTACAGGGGTGGATTGTCCCTAAAGGTTCAACCATACAAGGCAACCCGAGAGAAAAAAGTTTCTGACTTTTCCCCTGCAATGTTGGAGGGCTACAACAGAATTTATGTCGGAAATTTATCATGGGATATGACTGAAGAGGAATTGAAGAAATTTTTCTCAGATTGCAATATATCTTCTATTAGACTTGGTAAAGATAAAGAAACAGGGGAATTTAAAGGTTTTGCCCATGTGGATTTTGTCGATAGTCTTTCTTTAACAATGTCTTTGAACTTGGATCAAAAACCTCTTTTTGGGAGACCCGTGAGAATCAGATGTGCGGTCCCACGAAAATCAGTAAACCCTAGTTCAACATCCGACTCAACTGTTAGTAAAAATGATGCAACAGGTGGTACACCAGTTGATGATGACGTGGCAAGAAAAATAAACAGAACATGTTATGAGTGTGGTGAAAAAGGCCATCTTTCTTCAATGTGTCCGAACAAAAAGGTTGCTGAGGTGGCACATTCAAGCTACAAAACTGGTGATGCGGCGTTTGATAACGAGGAGGCTGATAACATTGGTGATGGTAAGTTGAAAAGGAGGACGTGCTATGAGTGTGGCGAAAAGGGTCATATTTCTTCATTATGCCCAAACAAAAAGGCTGCTGACGTGGCGCACACGGGTTACAGAACTGATGATGTGGCCTTTGATAAAGAGGAGGTTGATAACATTGGCGATGGTAAGCTAAAGAGAAGAACTTGTTATGAATGCGGTGAAAAGGGTCATATTTCTTCGTTATGCCCCAAAAAGCAAGTTGCTGACGTGACAACTTCTGTTAGGGAAACTCCTACATATGTGGCAGTGGCAGAAAACGAAAGATTTGACTATAACACGGTCAATTCTGTTAGTGATGGTAAGCTAAGGAGGAGAACATGCTACGAATGTGGTGAAAGGGGACATTTATCGTCATTATGCCCTAATAAACAAGCTGTTGATGTGGCAAATGACGTGGAAGTTAAGAAAGTTGAGGTGGTTAAAACTGTGGCGCCTCTTGTTAAAGAAAGTGGTGATAATGTGGTGAGTTCGGTTAGTGAAGGTAAGCTAAGGAGGAGAACATGTTATGAATGTGGTGAAAGGGGTCATTTATCGTCACTGTGCCCAAAGAAACAAACTGCTGATGCGGTGGTTCCGAAGAAGGAATTTATTGACATGGAAGTTGAGAACGTTGAGGAGGTTAAAAGTGTGGCGATTATTGGTAATGAAGGTGATAATAATGTAGCGAGTTCAGTAAGTGCCGGTAAGCTAAAGAGGCGGAATTGCTATGAGTGTGGTTTAAAGGGTCATCTTTCCTCGCTGTGTCCAAACAAAAAAGATAATACTTTGGGAGCTTAATCAAGTAAGTTAAAGTATTTTTACAACATACGAGTATATGCTTAATGGTGAAACATGCTTCTTTTAGTTTCAGGGGGTGTTTCAGATTGGGCTTTGGACGTGATTCTGGGTTTTGAAAAAAACAAACCGCAATGTAGGAGATAGTCTTTGGATAAAACTTATTCTGTTTGTTGCCTTAATCATATAATCTGTTGCATCGAGTGTTTTAGCAGTTCTGATAAGTTAAGGATTTTAGAGATAAATAATGAACATCACATAACCAGATTGATTTACCAGCTTTCGAACTGATTATTTCACTTATATAATTAGATAAGCATAATAAAATTACCTTTATCCAGAGTCTAGACAGAAAAAAAATGATGATTTGTGTATTCAAAACACAATAAATAAATCGCTTTTCAAGCAATCCTAGACACACTCTTTTTATACATTTGTTCACAAATATTTATTTGGTTGTTAGTTAGATTATTTCTTTTTATTTATCAGGATTATATTAATTAAGGACATAGACTTTGCTTGTGGCTTGTTGAGATTGAGCTTGGCTCACCACATGCTCAAGTCTTGCTTGGCTATAATTTAGACTCAGTTTGTATAGGTTCGGTATGAACAAATAAAATCAATCTTTTAACTAACTCAGTTCAATGCATATATTTTTAGTTAATTCTCACTTTGGATAGTGTCTTTAGTATGTTCATTCTAAGCAATGTCTTGTTTTCCATTCATCTTCAGCTACATACCTTAATGCAGTCGCATGATGAAATCTTAGGTATGCTGCTATTTTGCATATAACGATGAAGTATGTCAGCTTGTAATAGAATATGATAATATATTAGAGTTATAGTTTAGCTCTTTAGTCATTAGTGATTTAAAAGGTATCAAGATGTCAAATGATTAGTCTATTCCCAATATTGTATCAAGAAATATCTTCACTAGATCCAACTTATTTTAGGGTATTTTTGGCAATCATCTAGAAAAGTAGGAACACAATGGACAACTGAGAACTTCGGGTCTGGTATGCTGGTGGATCCTAGTTTTATAACCATTAGCGAAATCAGTTGGGTAGTATCAAATTAAATATGAGGTCTTTGGTTAGTCATATGATATGTAGCGTTCAAAATCAATAATCCGGGATGATGAACACACATAAAATCGAGTTACGCATAATATCCTGTATGAGTACGAGAAAAGGACGAAGCCTATTTAGTTGACATCATTCTCACTGAAGTAACAAGTGTCACCGATTAATGCTACGTTGGATAGGACATAGGAGAACCTACGAGTGGTCGAGATTCACATGAAATAGATAATTCTTGGTTTCTTCATATTCATTGCAATTAAAGCAGCAAACCGTATTTTCCCCTTTCCAAATTTCAGTATAAAGTTGCAAGAGCAAATATGTGATATGTTATATAGATGTGTGATATGTTCGTCTTGGTGGTGGGCTAGTGCATTTTCTCGAACAAAATAGTATGTAGGCAAGGGAGTAAGAGGATGTGTGACTTGAAACCGAGGACGAGCTG
This sequence comes from Tanacetum coccineum, assembly GCA_026074375.1. NCBI lineage: Eukaryota > Viridiplantae > Streptophyta > Magnoliopsida > Asterales > Asteraceae > Tanacetum > Tanacetum coccineum. Next base: position 25,389 of record BQNB010061482.1, on the reverse strand, counting down.
AGTGGTCTGTGATACTACTTAGGAAGATAATTTTTACAATTATGTCGTTGCATCCCTTTTAGCTAATTGTCCCTAAAATTAAATAGCCGGGGTGACAAGAAAGAAGACACATAGCTCCTCTACTAATGTTGAGAGCCTCGTATAATGCTAAGTACAACCCGAGTCATCCTGCTCGCATCTCAAAACGATTTAAACACAGAGTAGGTGTGAAACATGGATTGATTGGCTAAGAAAGGGGATGCAAATGTTCGTAGTGGCAGGGATGTTTTGAGCTGTACTGAAATGATGTGGCTCTATTGCATTTCATTAACATTAAGCTTCCATTCCCAGGTTCTGGGGGTGGAGGGTTTTTGTTTTTATCCCTTTCATCAGTGGGTTTAGAATGATGTTAAGTGTTATGGAACCAGAAATATGAGTATCAGTCAAATTGATGCTACAACTGTGAATAATTGTAGCCTTCTTCATTTGCCAATCAGATTTTGTCTTGCACTTACTTTTTGTTTAGTTCCTATTTTAGATGCACACAGGCCGACTCTGTTTACCGAGTATTATACTACTCGCGAAGTTTGCAGCATAGCTATGCCTCCTTCTATTAATCACCCAGATGTTTAAAGTTCAATTAGCTAAAAAATGAAGGTGATGACGTTTATTACAAGATTATCTCCTAAGTAGTCTAGTGCTCGTCCCTTGAACGCACAAACTACCCGTCCCTTTGCCTCAACATGACGACATACCATCTTGTTGAAGAAATGCACTCAGGTCGCTCACAAGCACAACCATTTTGTACAGGCATATCTGCTTATGTGACTTCTAGTGTTAGAAACTTTTGAAATAAGACCATTTGACTTATTGCACATCAAAATACAAGTATGTGGCTATTTTAGGCAAAGGTACACTGCCTTGAGTACAGATTGACCTAATGTTGATTGCTATTTTGTCTATGTTACCCTAAGTAATTGACGAGAGATATTGTAGCAAAGTCAACGGGAGAAATCTCAATTGAAATAGGTCAGGAATTAGGAATTCTGGTAATAAGTCATGAAGTCGTTTAGTTACTTTTATATTTATCTTCACAAGGTTTCTTGTAAGTTATTGCTCGTATTAGAATTATCTTTAATAGATTATTTCAGAACTATTTAGTAGTTAAGTTGACAGTAGGTAATTAGTATCTAATTAGTATCCTAGTCATAATATTATATTTCTACAATAAATCTGGTTTAAGGGTATAGCCGTATAGGTTTTCATTATTTTTCATTTGCGTCATCAAGTTTATGAGATATTTAAGCTCTCTCAAGTCTCAACCTTTTGGAGTTCTTATATCCTATGGGTATCTACAGTCGAGTTTGTATGAAGAAATTAATTGTTTCAATATGTATCAAATTCTGCTGGATATACCGCCCCTTTTTTACCCAAATTTTAATTTTCAATATTGTTACAAGTATACTATTTATTTTATACTCCGTAGTTAAGAAAGTGGAAGTCCCTAAGTAGCAAATAAATAATAGATTATGAATATCCGATTTACACTAAACTGTTGGTATAACCAAAGTTTCAAGCAACAGAATTTGTTTGTTGATCCGTACCATCTACCCTCTTTATCTCATAAAATTTTTTGACTCCTTCGAGTTGAGATGTCATGTTAGAATTTTGATATGCCGTTTACATGTTAAACTTGAATCACTTTGTCATCATTAGGATTTTATACAACAGTCATGTGATGCATTTTGTCACAAGTCCCTAGCATTGTAGATTAGACATCTGATTAATAATGAAGCATATCTTCTATACTATAATGTTGTAGTGTTCTTGGCATGGATGGAGTACCTCTAGGGGTGTTCGCGGGGCGGTTCGGTTCGGTTAGTTGGAAGATTTAAACTATCCGTTGCGGGGCGGGTAATTAATTTTACTATCCGAAATCGAACCATACTAGGCGGGTAACCGGACATGCGGGTACCCGAAGTGAGCGGTTACCCGCGGTTCGGTTCACGGTTAACCATTTTTTACATTTAATCGAGTTTAACCGTATAAAAAATAACATGGTCTAAAGCATTAAATGTCATTCTAGTAAAATCAAATGACATTGAGTAGATAAAACTCATATAAATTTATTTCGTTACAATAATTGCATTTAAATATTCGTACATAACATATTAACAAAATAATACTTATTCGTCCTTTATAAATTACGATCCCATTCATGAATTTTCACACATATATTTTCACAATGTTTACATTAGGAGCTAAAAAGTCGTTATGGAATAACATTAGTGCAATAATATGGTTAATACTTGTACAATTGTATGAATATTAGTTAGAAAACAATCATGTATAATATGCACGGTTCGGTTCGGTTAACCGCGGATATCTAAAAGTAAAAACCGAAACCGAACCGTGATAAGCGGGTTTTTTCGGTTTCGGTTTTTTTCGGTTTCGGTTTTTTCGGTTTCGGGTTTTTTCGGTTTCGGATTAAGCGGTTCGGCTCGGTTCGTCGGTTTCTCGGTTTTTTTGAACACCCCTACGCCTAACACATAAGCCCGTATAAAAAAAACTATTCAACATGAGACCGGAAAAATAAACCCGCACAAAATAAATAAATTAAAAAAAAATTAACGTCTCGCATCAATTAACGCCCCGTATCAACGCGCGAGCAATCATGCTTAACACATATTTGCCCAAATCTCATAAAAAAATAACCCAAATAGCAAAAAAAAAAAAACATTTAAAAAGAAGGGCTTATGCTGTTTAAATTTGTTTTAGTTGGACATTATAGGATAGTTGGTACAATAATTCATGCTTTATACAAAAATAGCTTCTTTCTTGATATTTTGGAATATAAATTACTCAATGTTTTAAGTGTTGAAAACAGATGTATCACTTCAAGAATATATCTCTTTCATCGCACCTTGTGCCTTATCATCCATTTGAGGCTTAGTTTCTAGTACTAATGAAATTTCAATTTGTTTGTTTTGAAGTTACCTGTTTATTCATAATCACTACAAATCAATAATATGAATATCGTTTGGTACTCCTTGTGGAGTCGTTATTAAAAAGTGACAGATATTCAGAAATAGCCCAATAGTTTACTCCAATTATGCATCATGACAAATTTTAGCATTATAAAGATAAGTGATGCTAAGTTATATGGTTCTAGATCTTCAGGCTTCTCATGTGCCGAACTGCGGCTGTCTCATGGGGTTCAATCATGCCGGAAGTCATAGTGCGAATCTTCCGTTCTGCTCTCTAGCTTTGGATGCCTACCAGCACCATTTTTTATAGTCAGCCGAAGTGGGCTATTAATCGTGAGCTAATGATGCACTTGCTGGACAGAATGAGACATTATTTATGAGCGGCTAATGGATTAAAGTTATGTTCCGAGGCATGCTTCATTTTTGAAAATCAAGATTAAACATGTCTATTTATTACTAGCATCGTCTTTTTTATTATATACTAGATTCATAAATTTGTTTGGTTATGTAGTTGGTTTCTTGTGGAGTTGTGCTCATGTAAGAACCCTTTTGATGATTATTGCACACACAGTGGGTCCTTGTCATAAGCAATCCTAATGGGAAAATTTTGACCTTTGGTGTTTACTTACAACCATAGTACCATTATTTGTTTGACAAAATTCCTTTAAACGACACTTGAATATGACCTAAATAGGATGACCCAAATGTATATTATTGGATAAATCGTGTCATTACAATGATTTGTGCCGTAGTCATGTGTTGCTGTATTTACAAAACGACGCATTAAAGCCGACACGTAACTACCAAGTTATCATAATTATGACAGATTGTATAAAATCAACAAGACAAGTGTCTATGGTACCATGATGTAGCCTAGCCAATTTCATATTTGGATCAACCAAACCAACTGTTGGTCCTATCAACAAGAAGTCAAGTTTACAAGTGGATTAGCTTCCTATTAGATACGAATGTTCCATGTTATTTTTATCAAGATAGATCGTGTTTCAATTCAATCTTGTCCAATGAGGCCTCATTTGATGTGAGATCTTTTTTAACCATGTACAAATTTCTTCAAAACATTGTTGAAGCGTTTGTGAATCTTTTACTTTATTAGCCAAAATAAAAAGAGTGAGAAATATGCACAATTCAAAATTGCAAGTTGATAACGTTCATCATAGCTATAAATTGAATCATGAGCAAGTTAGATGTGTACCAATGGCGATACAGGGCTTTTACAATAAATATAAAAAGATTATATATTGTATGTTAAAAAGGTTTGCAAACCCGCGCTTTGTGGCGGGGTGTTTGCATACTGTGTCGTTTTACATCATTGATATTGTTGTGACTCACGTAATTACGACATTGCTATAATATACATGAAAAATAGTTAAAACGGGCTTAGTCAATTTTTGATGGACGAAATAAAAATATGTTAAAGCCCATTAAAAAAATAGCTTAAGTAACCCAAATGCAAGCCCAAGCTCAAGCGACCCGCAAGCCCAAGCCAGATGCTTAGCCCATTTGCCCGTTGATTGTACTGTTTATATAATATAGAATTTATTTGTTATAATAACTCATGTTCAACCCAATTAAATAGTTAGAGCAAGGTGTCACGTCCCGCCTAAGTTTACGAGGTTACCCGGGATTCTGGATTATTCTACATTTGACTAGAAGACTTAATGGAATTCTATGGAAGGTGAAAGAGTCTTCATCATATCTTTAGTCAAAAGAGTTGAATATAGCGACAACTCGTTTTGGTGTTTTTTTGTGTGTGAGGTGTGTGGGGTGGTGGTTGGTGTGTTTTTTTTTTGGGGGGGGGGGGGGGGGGGGGGGGGGTGTGTTGGGGGGGGGGGGGGGGGGGGGGGGGGGGGGGGGGGGGGGGGGGGGGGGGGGGGGGGGGGGGGGGGGGGGGGGGGGGGGGGGTGAATTAAATTGTTTAGTGATTATGACTGTGAAATTCGCTACCATCCTGGCAAGGTGAATGTGGTGGCTGATGCCCTAAGTAGGAAGGAAAAAGTAAAGCCTAAGAGAGTTAGAGCTATGAATATGATCCTTCAGTCAAGTATCAAGGATATGATACTGACGGCTCAGAAGGAAGCTGTGGATGAGTCTGTAGGATTGCAGAAAGGTTTGGATGAGATGATAGAACAGAGAAGTGATGGGACTTTGTACTACCTGGATCGAATATGGGTACCTTTGAAGGGTGAGGTGAGAACCCTGATAATGGATGAAGCCCATAAGTCGAAGTACTCTGTACACCCAGGAGCTGATAAGATGTATTATGATTTGAGAGATAGGTATTGGTGGCCTGGAATGAAAAAGGACATAGCTGAGTATGTTAGTAAGTGTTTGACTTGTTTAAAGGTTAAGGCTGAGCATCAAAGGCCATCTGGCTTGCTCTAGCAACCTGAGATCCCCGTATGGAAATGGGAAGGAATAGCTATGGATTTTGTGACTAAGTTGCCTAGGACTAGTAGTGGGCATGACACAATCTGGGTCATTGTGGACCGATTGACTAAGTCTGCTCATTTTCTACCTATGCGTGAGGATTATAAGATGGATAGATTGTATTTGAATGAGATAGTTGCTAGACATGGTGTGCCGATCTCGATCATACCAGATCGTGATAGTCGTTTCACATCAAGGTTTTGGCAGTCAATGCAAGAGGCATTAGGACCCCGTTTAGACATGAGTACGGTTTATCACCCTCAGACCGATGGTAAAAGCGAGCGTACTATTCAGACTTTGGAAGACATGCTTAGAGCGTGCGTCCTAAACTTCGAAGGAAGTTGGGATGTTCATCTTTCGTTGGTTGAGTTTTCGTATAACAATAGTTATCATTCTAGTGTGAGATGTGCTCTGTTTGAGGCACTGTATGGTAGAAAGTGTTGTTCGCCAATTATGTAGGCTGAGGTTGGAGAAGGTTAGTTGATAGGACCTGAGTTAGTGCAAGAGACTACTGAAAAGATCTCGCAGATTAAGGATAGACTTAAGGTTGCGCGTGATCGCCAGAAAAGTTATGCTGATAAGAGGAGGAAGCCTCTAGATTTTAGTGTGGGTGATTTTGTCTTGCTCAAAGTGTGGCCTTGGAAAGGTGTGGTACGCTTTGGGAAGAAAGGGAAACTAGCACCTAGATTTGTTGGACCTTTTGAGATTATTGAGAAGGTAGGCCCTGTGGCCTATCGGTTAGATTTGCCTGAGGAATTGAATGGTGTTCATGACACGTTCCACGTGTTGAACTTTAAGAAGTGTTTGGCTGATCCAACATTGCAAGTGCCCTTGGATGAGATCCAAGTTGATGCTAAGTTGAATTTTGTAGAAGAACAGAAGGAAATCTTAGAGAGAGAGTTTAAGAAGCTGAAGCGTAGTAGGATTGTCATCGTTAAGGTTCGGTGGAATTCAAAACGTGGTTCTGAATTCACGTGGGAACGTGAGGATCAGATGAAACTGAAGTACCCGCATTTGTTTAGTGATGTTTGTAGCTGAATTTCGGGGTCGAAATTCTTTTAAGGGGGTAGAATGTAACATTTGCCCTTTTTGTGTTCTGAATATTTCATTTATAGTCCTTTGACTATTTGACTTTTGTCAGTTTATTCAGATAATGTACCGTGTTGACGGTGGCGATTTTGTAAGAATTATGGTAATTTATGGTTATTTGTGAATAATATTCCTTTTTGGAGGTTATTATTATGTTATTTGTATTCCGGGTGGTTTGATTCGTGAATTTTAAGAAATGTCGAAAAACGAGTCTTGACACGTCTGTTAATGTCCAAATGAGTTTTGATGGGTTTAAAGTGTAAATATGTCGTGTAAATACTCTAGGTTAATGGAAAAGTGTAAATTTAAGGTGAACAAAATGCAAATTAAACTTTGGGGTAAATTATTACGGATTTGAGTTTACGAGCTTTTAAGTGATCCCGACATGAAAAGAAAGACCCGAGACCCCATAGGATCCCATGGCCGGTCAAGAAGTCAAAGCGAGAATGTGACTTATTTTCTAGCTAACCTTGTCAAAATGTTACCATAAGATCTTTCTTATTATCTTATTTTTCATAATCATTTTCATTTCAAAAAAATAAAAACACACATAAGTGTGTGTATGTGTGTTTCATCCGCCACCTACCACCACAAACCACCATATATTTTCCAACTTTGATCGAGAACGTGATTTTTCGGGTTGATACGAGTATTTGGGTATTCATTAAACAACGATTGGGTGTCCGGTTCGTGTTGAAATTCTACATTTTTTAAAGATTTTCCTGTAAGTTTTCAAATTTAAATTTCGTTTGTCCTTTTGGGTTTATATTGATGCATAGATGTTAGTTGTACAAGTTGATCGTTGTAAAAATCAATTTTTGGAAACGAAACGAATAAAAGGGTTGTGTTTGGTTCGTCGGACATAAAAAGAAAAAGAGGGGTTTTTGTAGTTTTGATGTTGTGGTCGTGATGGTTGAATAACATATGTTGCTAGATAGCTTATTTTTTATAGTAGCTTGTATAGCTTATTCGGGCTTATTTTAAGCTATTTCATGGCTTATTTTGGGCTTAAATGCCACGACACTTTTCAAAATCACTAGGAAAGTGATTTTGACTATTTTTGTGATACGACGTATGTTTGTGAACTATTTTTATAGCTTATGGTGGTAACTAAATGCGATACGTAGCTTATTAGCTTATGGTTAAGCTTAATATATGTATTGTGGAGCTTATGGACTCACGGCCCAATAAGCCTATTTAAGTCGTGGCTTAATGAGAGGGCTTATTGTGGTCCGGATGATTTTCTACTTATTAGTATGAGCTTATATATATAAATGGACCTTGGTTTTGGACTTGGATCGTATTTTGGATTTATAAATATCTTAATGGACCCTTATTGGGCCTTAAAATCCAATAAGCGATAATTAGTCGTTATTTATTTAATAAATTCACTAAAAGACGAAAAATATAATTTTTCTCGAAACATCACAAATATGTTTATCATGAATAAACGTTCCAATTTCAACCCTATTATGATTATTTTTACGGTGACTAAGGTTACCGAATGGACTTATCGAGATATATTTATAATTATTAATTATAAATATTTACTTGTGTGACTTTATTTTCAGCACCATTTTAAATGCGAGAACTGCGAGAACCAATATAAACCATTAAATTATTTAATCAATGGATAAAATGACTTGTGCCATTAATATAATTAGTTAAAAGATTTGGTTATTATTTGTAAAGCACAAAGGGTATTATAGTAATCTTATTATTAATAAATGCCCCACTAATTAAAGAATTAATAATAATTAGGTAAAAAAAATACACGGTCCATTCTTCTTCCCAATAACTGCCGCCTCTCTTCTTCTTCACCCAAAAAAACTGCCGCCCCTATGCTTCACAACCTATTTCTCTTGTCATTTGTTCGATTGAAAAAATAAGAAGCATATCCGATCTATATACAGAATACCATTAAAAAAAACGTACAGCCTCTTTCATACAACTTGTATAAGTTGCGGTTTTGATCAAAGGTACGAACTAGTTTTCAATTATTTCTTTCGATTCTACAACTCGTTTTATATTTTAAGATGATTTCATATGGTTCATTTATGTGGTTTTTTTTGTTTTGAAAAGGCTCGATGATTATCGTCTGCATTTTTGTAGTGATTGATTGAGTAGTATCTCATTGCCACGTCGACCACAACCCTATACAGGTTCATCATAATCAAACGCCTCAATCTAATGGTTATTTAAAAAAAATTTAATAGAATGTTTATTGATTAAATTTTTATGTGTTGAAAATTGATACTGCATTTTTTTGCTTTAGGTGTAGTTTTTGTATACCTAATTTTTGCTATGTTTCAGTTTTAATTTTCTCGTGTCACACTATTTTATCGTCAGTTTTATGGTTATTTTTATACTTCTAGAATTTGGTTAGAGACAAGTCTGGAAAATATGACATTAGATTAACTCACTATGTAGCTAGTATGCATGTTAATAGAGTCGACGTTTAACCGAAAGCAACTTTATGTAGTACTGTTATATGTAGCGGTGTATAAATCATTCAAGGTGTCTTCGTGTTGTTGTATATTGCATGAAGTTAGTTATACATCATGTTTCTGTTTGTATATTGTAAATAAAGAGGTGAACTATAGACATGTGGCTGTGTTAAAGTAGTGAGTAGTGACCTATGGATTTTTACTAATGATTTGAACAACTTAAGGATCATAATTATCCTCCAGGTGCGTATATAATTTAGAAAGATATAATGTGTGTTTGTTGTTATAGCTATGTTTATAAACATAAGAACAAAGTGTTTGGCATGTGTATGTCCTGTAGAAGTAGCGTTTGCATACTAAATGCTTATGCGATGTAAAGCAATTTTTGCCAGCTTACGGGGAACAACTAAAGCATATATGTTCCTGAACAGTGAATTAGCACTTAAAAACATTTTAAGGCACTATGCTTTGTAACACTTATTTAGCCTTGTATATTTGTAAGCCTTGTATCTTCAGATAGGAAGAATATTTGAAATGTTCGTCAAGTAACATCATTGCTTGAGTTTACAAAGTTAATATACATATATGTTTTATACGTGCATATGTGTTTCAAAGTTGGTACAATGTAAATGGAAACGGGTGTGCATATATGTTTTATACGTGCATATATAGTTTGCGTTTAATTTTTCTAATTTTTATACCTTTCTTTGTATCAGGTTTAACTAAATTAAAAGAATGACGACAACAACAAATGTGCACATTTGTCCGCCTTCTGAGAAGGTGAACGAGTGTGCACATTTGTCCGCCTTCTGAAAATGTTGAAATAGAGTGTGCATATATATCCTAGTTTTGAAATGTTGATAACAATGAGTGTGCACATATGTCTGTTTGTGTTACACATCTATAGATCGATTTGATTCATGTATTTTCTACTTTTTAGAAATTTGTATTTTATTGTAATTCAATCAATATCGAATTTTGTGTATAACATTTATGTTTTTGGTTTCTTATAAATTTACATTATATAAAAAACACATATGCACCTTACTATTTGAAAAACATGCACGTCGAAAAAATTATTCAAAAAATTACAAAAAACAAAAAAAAAATCTCAAAAACACATATGTACTAAATCATTATAAAAACATGCATGCTAAAAAACAAAAAAAATAGTTCCGAACATAATGAGTTTTTATAAAAACGAGATTTATTTAAAAAATAAAAAATAATATGAAAATGTCTTTTACTATAATACCCTTTTCGATTAAATAAAATTCTTTAATATTTAAAAAAATATGATTGGTTTTGAAGTGGTTCTCGCAGTTCTCGCACTTAATTTGGTTCTGAAAATAAAGTGACCCATATTTACTTATATTACTTATCTATTTTCTTTAAATAGTATAAGTATGTATTATTAAGTAATGGGATTGATATGATTGTTGAGATATGTCGTCAACCATCACACCACTAAATTGTTATGGGTAATTGTACAACGCGTCTAACTCTATGCATCAAACGTGAAGATTGTTTTGGGAATGAATGATTAAAATGAGACATTAACTGGATTAGGTCGTGTGCGGGCGTCGTTGCATTTGCTTGTGTGATTGAGATTTGGTTGTTAAAGACTTGCTTGAGGTGAGTCTCGTAGCCTTATTTTTCTACTGTTTTCGCTGGGGGAAAATTATACTCAAATATGTTTTGAACTGTTTTGAATTGAACTATGCGAAATGTGATTTTGTTTTTGGGACAAGATATGTGCTTATGACTGCTATGTGAATATTATGTGTTGCATAATTGTTTGGATCGGATGGGTACGCCTATTCCAGTATTTGTATGATTGTTTAGATCAGATGGGTACGCCTACCCAGTATTTGTTTATTTATTAGAGCGGATGGGTACGCCTACCCTGGTATGTGTGAGGTCCTGCCCTAATTTAGTGTCTCAAGCTTGGTAGGCACTTTAGATTAGTAAAGTGACATATGGTGATTGATAGCGGGGATGCTCATGTTAGGGGTCTGTTTTCATTTTTATTCAACTGTCATATTGCAAATTGTCTACATAGTTTAATTATTGGCACAGGCGATATGGGGTTTAATGTTCAAACCTACGAGCTCACCAAAATTATTGTTGATGTTTTCGTGTATTATTTTTAGGTGAAGTTAAAGAGGAATAAGTTGGTGATTTATGATAGCAGACTTAGAAGTATCCCGTGTGGGATCTTTCTTCATATGAAGTCTTGGGCACTTTGGTTTTTTTTTTATTTTTTTTTTTTTATTAGTTTTAATTATTTGGAAGATTTTTGGTTTAAGTTTGGATTTGGACCCCTGTGTGGGCTATTGGATATTGTAATAGTTTGCGGATTTGATTGTGATTTAAGACATCACTCGAGGTTGTTTGAGGTTGATGGTCTTCGTGACACTTGAAGTTTATGCATTGTAGTTTTCTCTATATTGTATCTTGTGTTATGATTGATCATTATGTTGCGCTCTCGAGTTTTCGCCATTGTCGAGGTGTGACAGATTGGTAATCAGAGCCAAGGTTATAGACAACTAGGTGGGTTGACCTAGACTATAAGCTAAGATCCGTCATTTATTTGCGTATATGATCTATTTGCGTGGTGTTCCGCTTTTGCTTGCTTTCGCGTGTTCGCGGTCTGGTGCTTTAGTTATGTTAGTCATTGGATGTGAATATAAGTACGGTGGCCAACATAGTTATAAACGTGTCACAACTCACTCATACTTAGTAATGACATTCACACAAATCGATGTTGACACCATAAGGTGGTATTATATGTATAGTTATATATATAGTAAGATTTTCTATATATATATATACTATTCATATATATATTATATTATACTAATTATATTATAGATATATACTATATAATTATATATATATATTATTTATTATATATATAAATTGGTCTCCCACTTACACTACGTTGACCCATGTTACGCCCTTTGTGGTTTAGATAATGCCGCCAAGGTTGAGGAACCCAATTGCTGGTCGGCCTGTTGACCGAATCACGAGGAGGGGGAAACGGTGTAGTTGGATTCGTAAAGGTTGGTTGGAAGGGGTTAGAGGACCTAGGGAAGGTAAGATGAGCGTATTACGAATTGAATGGTCAGGAATATGACCAGGGATATGGAGCTAATGGGGGCGTAGAGGGAGTCAATGGGAATGTAGAGGGAGTCAATAGGGGTGTAGGAGGAGCACCCGACTTCTCGATGATCATTGTCCAATAATTACGGAACCTTTTACCCGCCATGCTAGCTCAGGTTGGTAACCAAGGAAATGTTGGAAATCAAAATGGTAACGTGGTTAATGAGAACGTTCAGGAGAACATTGGAAATGTGATAGTAAATGTCAACCAGGTAGGTTGTTCATATAAGGAGTTCATAATGTGTAACCCTAAGGAATATGATGGTAAGGAAGGTGTTGTAGTTCTTACTCGATGGATTGAGAAAATGGAGTATGTGCAAGATATGAGTGGTTGTAGTATTGACCAAAAAGTGAAAATAACTGCTGGTTTCATTGTGGGTAAGGCTTTAACGTAGTGGAACTCTTAGATCCGCAACGAAAAGCAGGAAAGTTTATGTAGTATGTCATGGAATGACTATAGTTTTGATGATCAGAGAGTTATCCATAGCCATGAAATGCAAAAGTTAGAAACTGAGTTATGGAATCACGTTATGGTCGAGGCTGGCCATGTTGCGTATACTGACAGGTTTCATAAGTTGGCTAGGTTAGTTCCACATTTGGTGACTCCAGAGAGTAAGAAGATTGAGAGGTATGTATATAGCCTTGCTCCACAAATTCGTAGGATGGTGGCAGCAATGGAGCTAAAGACTATACAGAAGGCTGTGCAAATTTCTAATGCACTGACCGATGAGGCTGTTAAGAATGGATCAATTAAGAAGGTTGAGAAAAGAGGAAAGGTGGAGGAACCTAGCAAGGATAAGAATGGTAGGGGTGATAATAAGAGGACTAGGACTGGAAATGCTTTTGCTACTACGGAAAACCCTGTAGGAAGAGAGAATACGGGTGCTTGGCCTAAGTGTACCACCTGTAACCCCTACCATGCACCCGGAGGGCCATGTCACACTTGCTTCAACTGTAACCGCTTGGGTTATTTAGCAAAGGATTATAGAAGCATGCCGAGGAATGTAAATCATGTCAATGCTAGAAACCTAACTATTAGGGCATGTTTATGAGGATGAGTAAGTTACCAAACCATGTCAGGTCAACTTGTCCTATATTGAATAGGGCACAAGGACGGGATGGAAATCAACCAAACCAAGTTGCTGCTAATAATGGGGGTCAGGGTCGTGGAAACCAAATGAACCAAGCTAGGGGTAGGGTATTCATGTTGAGAGCAGAGGAAGCTCGCCAGGATCCGAACATTGTGACGGGTACGTTTACTTTGAACAATCATTTTGCCACTACCTTATTTGACTCTGGTGCCGACTATAGTTTTGTTTCCACTACTTTCATACCTCTGTTAGGCATAGAACCCAGTAAATTAGGTTTCAGATAGGAGATTGAGATAGCTAGTGGGCAGCTAGTAGAGATTGATAAGGTTATTAAGGGTTGCAAACTAGAAATCGAGGGTCATGTCTTTGACATCGATTTGATACCTTTTGGGCATGGAAGTTTTGATGTTATTATAGATATTGATTGGTTATCTAATCATAAGGCTGAAATAATTTTTCATGAGAAAGTAGTGAGGATACCACTACTGGATGGCAAGGTGCTTAGAGTATTAGGAGAGAGAGGGACCGGAAAGAGGGAAAGAGATAGCGAGAGAGACATTTAATGAGTGCTAAGGCTAGTGATAAGAAACAAGAATAGATTGTTGTGGTTAGAGATTTTCCCAAGGTGTTTCTGGATGATTTATCGAGAACCTCTCCGAGAAATTGAGTTCCGGATTGAGTTAATCCCTGGAGTTGTACCGGTAGAAAAGTCCCCCTATCGTTTGGCACCTTCTGAATTAGAAGAGATGTAGGGACAACTCAAGGAACTCCAGGACAAAGGTTTCATTCGACCAGGTTCATCACCTTGGGGAGCGCCGGTATTGTTCGTTAAAAAAAGGATGGTTCATTTTAGGAGATTCATTGATATAGAGTATTGAGCAAGTTGACTGTTATGAATCGTTATTCGCTTACCTAGGATTAATGATCTATTGACAAACTGCAACTAGGGTCGTAGTTTTTCTCAAAGATTGATCTTAGGTATGGATACCATCGTAAGAGTGCATGAAGATGGTCTTCCAAAAGACTATGTTAGAACTGTTATGGACATTTCGTGTTCATAGTAATGCTATTTGGTCTGGGACTTAACTCGCAACCATCAGTATTATGGATTTGATGAATAGAGTTTGTAGGCCTTATCTTGATAAGATTGTGATAGTGTTTATAGACGATATCTTAATATACTCTAAGACTCGGGAGGAGCATTGATTCGATCCAAATAGTATATATATAATTAAATATATAACTAAATATCTCAAATTAATTATAGTATAGTGAGTATCCCGTTTGATATGACAAGTACTTTAGGAAAAGTAAATGTTTTATCTCCCGGATGTCGTATCCCGACGAAGTGTGAATAATAAGCAAAGACAAGTAAATAAAACCCTAAAACGAAAGCAATTAAGTTGAAAACCTAAAAAACAAGAACGGGAATCAAAACCCGTTTTTTAAAAATTGAAAATTCTAAAAATTTAACCCTACGAAAGCAAATCTAATTTTCTACAGTCCTATTTGATAAAAGAAAATTTTCTAAAAAAGAATTAGATTTTTTTGACTTTTTTATAATTTATTATGAATTAAAAACGATTTTAATTAAATTAAATGATTAAAAATACTAAACTAATTATAATTTTTTTAGAAAAATTAGCAAAAGTAGATTGAACAAAGCTTATCCTAAGAAAAATAAGCTGGGTAAAACAACTTATCAAAATAAGCTGCTAAAAAGCTAAAACAGCTTATAAGCTAAATGGGCTAAAAAGGTTATAAAAGAATAGTGTGTGGGAGTCCTAACAGAAAAGTCCCAAGGGCACGATTGGTGAGTGTGTGTAGTGTTAAAACGTTTGGTGAGTGGGGTTGAGGTCCCGAATTCGAGCCCTGCTCACTTGGGACTTCCCCTAACTCCTAAATGTTTTTTATTTGCCATTTTTTTACAACTTTTTAGTTAAGCTAAAAATAAGCAACTTTTACAAAAGCACTTTTTATATAAGCCACAAATAAGCACAGAAATAAGCTGTTAAAGTTGACAGAAAGCTTTTTTATACTAACAAGGTTTAAGGCCTAAACTGTTGGGCATATTAAACACAAATAAGCAAAGTAAAAAAAAGAAAAGCTACGACAGATAATAAGCTATATCTAATAAGCACTTAAGAACAAAAATATGTTAGCAAAACAAGCTAAACTAAGTTACATTGACAGAAATACTTCAAAGGGCTTAAATACTTAAAAGCTACCCTAATAAGCAAGATTAAGAACAATGTAAACAAATTCAATAAGCCCAAAAGCTCTGAAAAGCAAATAAGCTCTTGGGTCCAAACTGCTATCCAAACAGCCCACAAGGACACTTTTGGGCTTAATTTTAAGCCCCTTAGTGGATCCTTATGGTCTTAAGGCTTATAACCCTAAAAAGCTTGAACAATAAGCTTTCTAAATCAGCAAAAAGATAAGAGTTTGAAAATCGAATGAGCCATGAAATGGACTTATGAAAAAGCTGGTTCACACAGACACAACACTTAGAATTTTTTTTTCAATCTTTACAAAACCCTACTTTTGAGCTTAAAAATAAGCAATTAAACAGATCCTTATGGATATAAGACCTCAAAACAGATTAAATTTAAACCTCAAAGAACAAGTATCATCTTTCAAAAAGCATTTTGAAATTAAGGTTAAGCCACAATAAGCAAATAAGCTAATCTACCAAGCTAAGATATCACAGATTCAAACTACACATACAAAAACTTTGAAAATGAGTTCTAGACTTTTAAAACCTTTGAAAACAGCTTAAAACCACTTAAAAGAGCTTATCAATGTTGGCAAAGTGACCCAAACAAATTTTTAAATAATTTTGACCCGTTTTGCCTCTTGACCCAAACACCCCTTTAAGACTTTACAAGCCATTTTTAAAGTGATTAAGACTGATTTAAGCCAAATTTTACAAATACCAGATGTTTTATAGCTTATGTAGAACCTAATGAACACATTTAAACCATCAAATAAGCCAGAACAATAAGCTAAACAGTTATGCTAATTTATGAGCTATTATGACATATTTTAAGGAAAACTTTGCACAATTGATTTCTAAACTACAACCTAAGCAAAATAAGCACTAAACATCATAAATAAACATAAATAAGCAGATATAAGTAATAAATAAGCAGAAATAAACAGTAATAAGCAATGCTACAGTAAAAGCTTAAAATGAAAGAAAATGTAACTTACAAAGCCCTTTGCTCTAAACAAGGGCAAATAAGCTCTTAAGAGCTTTGTCAACAAGCTCTAGCTTGTTCAAGAACAAGTTAGTAAACACCCTATAAGCCCTTCCCTTTTTGACTTATCTTCCAAATAGCTTTTTGAGTGAAAATTTTGAACTAGTCCTTAAACAACACAAAACTAGAAAGTTTTCATTGTTTAAGTTATAAACAGCTTATAAGAGTTTTAATAAGAGCTTTTAGTAACTTAACCAAGACTTGAAAACAATAAGAGCTTAAAAAAATTTAAAACATAAAATTCCTCAAACTTTCATTAAACTTAAAAAGATTACAATGCTTGGAATTTAAAAGACAATAAGTAAAACATTAAGTAAAATAAGCTGAAAAATTAAACTAGATGCCATTTAAGGCTTACAAGAGTCCTATATATATAATAAGCTAATGGTCTTGGTTCTTCATAGTGTGTTTCTTCACTGAGAGGGTTAAAGGGGTGTGCTTCTTGTGTGAGTAGAGTCCCAAAGTCATCATAGTCGTCCATCTTGAGTGTTGCCCAAGTCCCTTGATCATAGCCATTGAAATTTTGTCCTGTTCCATTGACGAATGGGACTGTTTAGGATTGCCAACATGGCAATTGACCCATGTGGAGTGGGGTTGAGGGATGGTGATGGTTTTGTTGTTTAGTTGCAGGGTGCAGGGTGAAGAAGACCCTGTTTTTGCAATTTGGCACAAATTTGGTTCGTTTGTTTTTATCACTGTTTTAGTGATAACAGGGGTGAGGGTTTGGGGGAATGGCAAAAATGGCCCCTCTGCTTGTTATGTGGTATTACATGGCTAGTCCTTGTGGTGATATAACTTTGGGGATTTTGCAAGTTAAGCCCTTCAAGTTGTATGGTGGGATTGCAAGGATAGTCCTTAAAGGACTAACAGACTTAACAGCCTTATCAATAGGCTTGTTAAGTGTTGTGTTTGGGCCATGGTTTGGGCCGGTTATGGATTTTGGGTTTTTAAAGGTATAAGGCTTATTAAGTCTTCATATAATACCTTAATGGGCTGACCCGGCCCATTAGATGGGTGCGGGTGGGCCCATTAAGTATTTCTTCGGTTTCGGCTCCGTCTTTGACTTTGATTTTGTCGGGGGTGAATTTGACTTTAACTTTGGTTGACTTTTTGGTTGACTTTGACTTCTCACGCTTTTCCATTTCGTGCTCGGTTTTATCCGTTTTGACTTGGTTTTTACCCTTTTCTTAGATATCCGTTTCCTGCATAATATAAGTGAAAACATACAAATACAATGTATTTTTGGTACGTTTTTAGTCATTTAAGTCCGGTTTTAATGGAAAATGGTATGTGTAATTAAGCACATACCAAGAACACTTAAGGATAGTCTTGGAACTGCTCAAGAAGGAGAAACTGTATGCTAAGTTTTCTAAGTGTGAATTCTAGCTAAGAGAAGTGTAGTTTCTTGGACATGTGATAAATGGTAATGGGATTCATGTAGACCCTAGTAAAATTGAAGCTGTTAAGAATTAGAAAGCCCCTAGAACTCCGATTGAGGTTCGTTCGTTCTTAGGATTGGCTGGATATTACCGTAGGTTCATTGAAAAATTTTCTAAGATAGCTAAGTCTCTTACTATCTTGACTCAGAAGTGTAAGACTTTCGATTGGGGTGAGGAACAGGAATTAGCATTTCAAACCTTGAAGGATAAGTTGTGTAATGCACCTGTTCTAGCTCTCTCTGATGGACCGAAAGACTTTGTGGTATATTGTGATGCGTCTGGGATAGGACTAGGCTGTGTATTAATGCAATGAGGTAAGGTGATAGCCTACGCGTCTAGGCAGTTGAAAATTCATGAGAAGAATTATACGACCC
Source organism: Tanacetum coccineum (assembly GCA_026074375.1). Taxonomy (NCBI): domain Eukaryota; kingdom Viridiplantae; phylum Streptophyta; class Magnoliopsida; order Asterales; family Asteraceae; genus Tanacetum; species Tanacetum coccineum. The sequence continues at coordinate 7,110 of BQNB010061482.1, read as the reverse complement.
ATGATTTGGAGTTGGGTGCAGTCGTGTTTGCACTTAAGATCTGGAGACATTATCTGTATGGGAGTTTGAGTTATGAGGGGTAGAATGTAACTTTTGCCCTTTTTGTGTTCTGAATATTTCATTTACAGTCCTTTGACTATTTTAATTTTGTTAGTTTATTCAGATAATATACCGTGTTGACGGTGGTGATTTTATGAAAATTGTGGTAATTTATGGTTATTTGTGAATTTCCTTTTTGGAGGTTATTATTATGTTATTTGTATTCCAGGTGGTTTGACCCGTGAATTTTGAGAAATGCCAACGAGTCCTGACACGTCCGTTAATGTCCAAATGAGTTTTGAAGGGTTTAAAGTGAAAATATGTCGTGTAAATACTCTAGGTTAATGGAAAAGTATTTTTAAGGTGAATAAAAATGCTAATTAACTTTGGGGTAAATTTTACGGTTGAGTTTTACGAGCTTTTAAGTGATCCCGACACGAAAAGAAAGGCCCGAGACCCCATAGGATCCCATGGCCGGTCAAAGAAGTCAAGGGAGACATGGTGGCTTATTTCTAGCTAAGCTTGTCCAAAATGGTACATAAGATGCTTTCCATTATCTCATTTTTCATAATCATTTTCATTTAAAAAAAATAAAAACACACATAAGTGTATGTGTGTGTGTGTTTCGTCCGCCACCTACCACCACAAACCACCATATATTTTCCAACTTTGATCGAGAATGTGATATTCCGGGTTGATACGAGTATTTGGGTATTCATTTAAACAACGTTTGGGTTGTCCGGTTCGTGTCGAAATCTACATTTTTGAAGATTTTCTTGTAAGTTTTCAAATTTAAATTTCGTTTGTCCTTTTGGGTTTATATTGATGCATATATGTTAGTTGTACAAGTTAATCATTGTAAAAATCGATTTTTAGAAACGAAACGAATAAAAGGGTTGTGTTTGGTTCGTCAGACATAAAAAGAAAAAGAGGGTTTTTTGTAGTTTTGATGTTGTGGTCGTGATGGTTGAATAACATATGTTGCTAGATAGCGTATTTTTTATAGTAGCTTGTATAGCTTACTCGGGCTTATTTTTCAATCCTAGAACAAGAAACATTTCAATCCTAAAATGCCCCAAAAAGGATAAATTCATCGTTCCTGACTTTTCACTTATTCCAAACCAAGCTTAAAACGAAATCACCGTTAAATACAAGTAAAGATGCTAACACTACTCATACTTTTAACTTGTAAAACTTTTCACTCCCGACAATTATTATATATTAGGTGAATGTGCCATTTTGAATTTCAACCATGGATCAATGTTTTGCAAAATTCTATGCTTCACGTTCCACCCGAGAATAATGAGTTTGAAGGCGAGATCATCCCATGTAGCGACTTTCGTCTCGGCACATCCCAACCTTGCGGCTAAGTGACCAGGCTTTTGACACCCCACAGAGACTAGTATCGAGACTCACGGACCTTCGGTTTCAAAAACTCTTAGGTTTCCCGTTTATACATAACTTATTTAGAAAAACCACAACTTAAAATGAAATAGTCTTAGTTCAAACGCATATTTAAATTTAAGAAAAAGAGATTTTCCCTATATTTATTAAAGCACATATATTACACTTAACATTAACATAACCATGATGCAATTGAAATCCTTGACCTTTTTGAAGGCTGCAACATCGGTTGTGAGCCGGCAAGATGCAACAAACTTTTATCAGTCTCAAATTATTATTCTTACTATAGGTCTTCTTTTGAAGACTGCCACAAATTACACACATGAGCTTGTAAGATTTCCAAATAATCCTTGTTTAGCATCTAACTCATACTTAACTCTATCATTTTTCGTTCTTCGCAAATTTAAAATCTCTAATAAAAAGATCCGCGAATGCTTAGTCTAAAAGTTAAGGAACAAGCTAGAGCTCAACACGCTCAATCGAGTCAAAATTTATTCTTATTCTACCCAGTAGGAAAGTCAAAATTGTGACAAAACACTTATTTTGTTTTTGAAAATTTTTAATTTTTTTGGTATTTTTGGTGGTAAAAACGGGATTACGTGAAAACAACGGCTGCAGGCACAATCAAATCGATATATCCCCCCTATACTAGAACTAAACATTATCCTTAATGTTTTAAGAAGGGTCTCTACGTAAATCTAAAGCCGTTTATTAAGTATGTTCAAAGATAAACGTTAGTCGATAAGATTTGGATATTGGATTCCCAATATGAAGCTGAGGATGTTGAAGCTCGAGTGAACGAAGGACAAAACCACGAGCATGAGAGGCTTCAAAATCCGAGGCAATCCTGGACAATAAAACACAAACCACAAAACACGAGAAAGGAAGAGGCGAGCCTCCTCACAACACACTTATTCATTACTACTATTATATTAGGATAAGCATGGGTTGCCACCCATGAAGCGCTTATTTTTGTTAACCGAGTCTTGAGCCTGACTCGACCTCGAATTCATTGGTCCATGGGGAAGCAAGTGGAAGATAAAATCTCCATCGGACTTTCATTCAAGTGGTTTGGATAAACATTGAATTTCATGAAAGTTCCACTCCGATGAGATACACCCGGCATAAAAGAATGATAAATGGAGATGTCGGGGTCAAAAATGGTATCTTCATTCCCGGAGGAGAGAAGATATGGAGGAGCAACAGGATACGTGAGAAAAGGAAGAAAGATCCATACAACATAAGCGAAGAGAGGAGATTTTGCCTCATTTGAAGAAAGGCTTCCAGGATTGAAATATTTTTCTTCATTTTCGAATGAAAATGGGAGCAAAGTATCAAACACTGGAGAAAGAGGATCACAGATGAATGAGAAAGAAAATTCATTCGGTGATAAAAATCATTTGGATTGGACTCCAATGAATATCCCTGGATCGAAAATCTTGTTTCTAGTTCCGGAAGGAAAAGAAACTACAAGGTTAAATTCTAAGAAGGAGTCACCATCCTCAACGGGGATAGGAGACTTGATCACAAAAGAATCCATAGTGAAATCCCCCGAATTGGGTTCACTGTCATAAAAGAATGCTTCATAATTTGGAAGAGATAAACCAGTATAAGAAGTGGGATTGCCACTACTTTTCTCTTCCAAATTAAAGCAGAAAGTCTCATACTCGGGTAAAGAGTTTAAGAACTGTTGGTCTCCTCCAGGAAGAGTTTAAGTAATGTGGAGGAGACTTGGTCAAAAATCAGAAGATATGAGGGATTGTCTTTTTTTTTTTTTTTCAAGCTCGATCTTAGCATAAAAATTGACATTCAACAATTTTTCACGAAGAATATCGTCCTTGATTGTAAGAAGAATATGGGTATCAATATCTCCATTTTCATTCTCCACCACCTCTAAGCTGACGAGCTCAGAATCGGGAGGTGATGCCTCAACATAATTGATGTCGTCACTGTAAAGCGAATCGTTATCACTCGAAGAATAATCATTGTTGGAATCGATGACAGTTTCATAATCATCTTTAAGAGTTTCCGGAGGGCGAGGAAAAGAGTTATCAATTACGATAAAAATTTTCAATAAAACGGATATCTCCCTTCGGATCAAAGTCGGCTTCAACAATTCCCGGTGGAATTGGAGCTATAAGAGCGAGTTTACCGGCGAACTCCTCGAGAAGGAAATCAATCTTAGGAGAATATATCACGATTAAGCACGGATTCAATTAGACTAGATTTGTCATTAAAATGATCATTACCATTTCCCGATGGAATTGAAATGATATCATCTAACACCTCATCCTTTTTCGGAGAAGAATCATCACAAACGGGCAAATCACATTCACTTTTGCTAGACCATCGCCCACTTGGGTATGGACAAGGTTCTCATCACTAGACTTTATTAATTCGTTCGATTCCGTTTCTGGAATAGTGTCGAGATGCTTATCCTCCATTATAAGAGAGTTTGATTTTGGTAAATCAGGTGTGATTGCGGAGGAGATTTTCTTGAGATATTCTTGTGTAGCAAAAGAATACTCGTCGTCATCATCATAGCAAATGGGAATCTTCCGACATTACGAAGGCTCGAAAGTATAAATATCAAGATTAACCACTTGTTCTTGCCGTTGTTGTAACAAGTTGAAACATCTCACAAAGCTTACTTAGAGAAGTCATTCAACACTTGGTGAGCTTTAGATATCATATCATTGAAATCAATATGATCAATGATAAATTACGAGGGCTGAAATTGGTCAAAACCAAAAGAATTAGAATTATAGCAAAAATTTGGCTCATAATAATTTTCATTCATTGGTTGACATTGGAAAGTCTCATGAGGCCCCCCGCAATTTTCACAACAAGGTTCGTAGAAGATCACTTGTTGACATTGAAAAGTCTCATGCGGGCCCCCACAGCGGGTACAACAAATATATTGTTGTTGAAAACATTGAAAATTTTATGGGAAATTAAAGTCTTGATTGTAACACGGTTCCAGATTATAGATAAACGGAACTTGAGGTGGACAATCGTGACCATAATGAGCATCGTTCCCACAAAACTCATAAGAATACGTCGGGGGTTGTGGAGGTGGGTTAGGAGAATCATCCATAAAATTAAGATTGGAATCATAAGTGAATGGATTTTCATCTCTAGAATAGCATGTCGGATGAAAACTTGGCAAAGTTTGTGGGAACTCATCAACGTTTTGATTGTAGCATGGTTCCGGATTAGAGATAATCAAAACTTTTAGTGGACAATTATAGCCATAATGAGCACCGTTCCCACAAGACTCACAAGTACATCGTTGACAAAAGATACCGTCTAACGAATCACCACACCCGTAACAACAATGGTGGTCAATATGTGGAGGACTTTGTGAAGAATTTTCATCGGGGTCCTGATTGAAGACGAATGGCTCTAGAGGTGCGTTAACAACGTTAGTATTGTCATTGGATGACTCAGAAGTGTTTAGAAAATCTTGGAAAAAATTCATTTTCATCACAAATTGTAAACCAAACTTCCTTTAATTTCTTTCGTAATAGAGCACTTTGTCGACAATATAGACCATCAATCGGGTTTTCACACTTGGGACAATTATGAGGGGGTCATTGAGATGAGTCGGGTGTTTCATTAGGATCACGAACAAACTTGTCTACGAAACCCCTTTTAGAACAACCACGTGATTTAGTGTACAAAGTTCCACAAGACGAACATTCTTTAATCGTGTAAATAGGATTCAAACGATAATCGAGTGACGTCATAAGAATTAAACAATATAGAGGGATAAGAAGAAGAATAAAATAGCAAAGAGGTTAAAGGAGATTATTTTTGTTTTTTTGAGTTTTTTAAATAACATATTTTATTAAAGGACAAAATGAGACCGAATAACTTAAACCAATAATCAACTTGCTTCACGGTAGCTCTCTAAAAGAAAAACGCATAAAGGAGCGGATGAGCGAGAAAGCGCGAAGCTATTAAAAACCTTCTCCTTTCGGGTCGTAGTTCCTCGGAACAACCCTCCTTATACCCATCTTATAGTTTGTTAATCTCTTAAAGGTGAGCCGTACTTCACAAGTGACACAAATGCGAGTTTTAAATCTTTTGTTGTTTTTAAATACTTTAGGAAAAGTATTTATGATTATTTGATAATATATTCACAAAAATAGAGAAAATAAAATATTTTTGTATTTTTATATTTTTATAACAAGAAAATAACTTCACAAGGGGTCGCCAAGGCACAACAAACTTCAACTCGATAATCGTCTCACGGCCTCCCCGACAGCGGCGCCAAAAATTGACACACCTTTTTTATACATATAAATATAATATATAATATAAATATATATTAAGGAGAAATATCAGTAATAATAGAGATAAGTATTCCGTGAGGCTTTTAAGAAGATTTTCACTTTTATCCAAAGCAAAAACCCTAAAAACCTTCCCGGGTCGTTTCCCGACGAGGCGTGAATTTGAGAATCGAGTTTACGTTTGAGAATTTATGCTTGAATATAACAAATTTGGCTTTGGTTTTCTATTTCTACGGGAAAAAGCAATAAAGGCTACTTAAACCTAAAACGAAAGCAAAAAACGAAATTAAAAATGTAAACGGGACATAAAAACGCGACTTGAAAACCTAGAACATGAAATTTTAACCCTACATATGAAAATTTAATTTTTAATAATCCTAAATGATAAAAGAAAATTTTAAAAAAAGAATTCTATTTTTTTGACTTTTATATTTTTTATTATGAATTAAAAACGGTTTTAATCTAAAAAATTAATTAAAAATACTAAACTAATTAGGAAAAATCTGAAAAAATTGTGAAAAGTACTTTGAAGTAAGCAGAATCTAAGAAAAATAAAATGATGAAAAGTGCTTATTGAAATAAGCACAAAATAAGCTAATATAGGCTGATAAGGTAAAAGGGGGAAAAGATGTTAAATATTTAATTGTGTAGGGCTATAACAGATAGCCCTACTGGTGCTGATGGTAAAGAGAGTGTGTGTTAAATATGCTTGCTTGTAAAGGGGGGAGGTCACAGATTCGAGTCACGTGGCCTATCCTATTTTAAAAACATTTTTTTCTTTTTCTTTTTACAAACTTATAAAATAAGCTGAAATAACAAAGTTTTAAAAAAAGACTTTTTACAAAACTCAATAATAAGCCATGAAAAAGCAAAATAAGCTGACAATTTTTACCTTTTTAAACTAAATGACTAAATGGCTAAGCTAAGGCTATTTGGGACTAATAAGCACAAGGGAAAAGGGCAAATAAGCAAACTACAAACTACCCTACACCTAATAAGCACACCTAAATATAAAATAAGCAAAAACCTAAACTATAATAACCAAATAAGCTAAGAGACAGTTTTGGAAATTTCAAAGAAACAAGCCACTTAGGCTTTTGCAGCCCTAAAATAAGCTGGGCAAATAAGCTCAAAAGTGAAAATAAAGCTGAAACAGATGGAGCTTATACTATAAGCTACTTGTGCAAACATTTTCATAAGCTACAACAAACCTAACCTAACTTATATTTAAGGTAGAAAATAGGGTTTTGAGCTTTTAAAACTGGAATGCTAAAAATATGACAGATAAGAGGCAGCAACAAGAACTACAAGTGCAGGTAAACAAGATTGATTCTAATGCGTCCTAAAGCACATAAAAAGCATGAAAACAACA
>BQNB010061481.1:30000-36472 GCA_026074375.1 Tanacetum coccineum | reverse complement strand
CCATTACTTTTACTCATCTTTTTGTTCCTTCCTTTGATACTTCACGTATAACAGCTAACAAAGAACCAAGGGGACAAGAACAAGCATGCAAAGCCTTAGTTACTTCATTCTTACACAAAGCAAAGACACACCATACTTGTCCCTACTCTTACAAGACCTAAACTAATTAATAACCATAAAATTCTTGTCCTAGTGCTCCCTTAACCGGCCACCAACATGAGGAACACCAAAAACCATTTGTTGGTTTCACTAAGATGGTATTCATGCTTGCTTGGCTATAAATAGTAGTCATAAAGTGGAAGAGACACACACTTAACATTTCCAAGCAAGTTTAAACACAAACACTCTCTTTTTCACATCCCTGCCCACGACTCACACTCAACACATACATATCATTATAGCTTTTGATTTCTAAGCTAGTACAAGTGTTTAAGGGTTATTATTAAATATATATAAGGTGTCTTGGAAGCTTGGTTTGGTAATTAAAGGGGTTTTTGCAAGCAAGGAAGAATTGGGGTTTTCTTGGTAAAAGTTAGGGTTTTGTGGAAGTAATTAGAGTTATACACTTGGGTCTTGCTTGTGTATTATCATCACTCATCTTCATTAAGGTCTTCTAAGAACCCTAATCTTTTTAATATGTTAATTTCATGTTTTATATAATTGTGTGTAGTTATATCATCACCTAGGTATACTTTATAAAGTTTATATAATATAAACATACATGTTAATACACGAAATATAATGTTAACATGGTTAAGATGATGTTTAAAACATGTTGATATTTTTAAAACAAGGACTTACAATTAATAGGTAAGTTATATAATTTTTAGCTAAGTTATGATTATTTATCTAATTATAAAGTTTATGGATTCAAACAAATGTATTGGACACTTTTCTTGGAAAATATGGATAAATCATGAAGAGCACGAATTAGAGGACCTAATATACACACAAGAGATGTTAATCAATAAATTAGAGGACTTGTGGTAGTTTATTTAAGTTACAAATACATAAAACAAGTTTATATAAGAGTTTATATAAACCCCTAAATGTTACTGTTAAAATTCGTGTAATAAGGTCATTATTTTATATTTTATTAAAATAATACACATCATAAGGATTACAAGCATGTAAAGAACTCGCGAAACCGATAAATATTGAGGGAGTTATGAATTTCACAAGATATACATATATAAAGGTATTTTTATAAAAGAAAGTTTATAAAAACAAATGATTTCGAATCTGAGATATTTTTTTGATATTTTTCTGTAAAAGTAGATGTTGTAAGGATTCTAAAAAGGTAAGAAACTTGAAAACCCAATGGATAATGAACTAGTTATGACTTTTTCATGTTTATGTAATAACATAAACAAAAGTAACTTTATAAAAACTAATTTTTTTACAGAAACATACAGTGGACATGGACTATGCTAGATGATAGAAAATTTAATTATGAAGCCATGGACATAAAGAACACTAAAAACGGAGTTAAAACGAATAAGTTACGACGTTTTTAAGTTATAACGATTAATTATATAAAAGTAGTTTTATATAATTTATAAAATATTATAAAAGTTACTGTTCATCAGAAATTATAATACTACAAATATGATATTTGACTAGAACATTCAAAAATGAAGCCACAGATATAAATAACATGAGCCATCGGACTATAAATACATGCAAAACGGAATTTATAACGAGAGAGATAAGACGTTTTTTATAAGTGATTTTATAAACGTTTTTAATATTATTTTCTCAAATTTTTAAAGCATCTTATTTAATTGAAGTTATATAATTTAAGACATCAATTAATCAACATTTCTAGGTGCGTAAATGTTATCAATTTATGAGAGACATGTCTTTTTTAGGTAAAGGGGAATTTTACCCCGGTAAAATATATTAATCACCCAAAACAGTTAAGAACAATGGAATGTGGCTAAAGTACCACATTAACCTCAAGCTCAACCTTGAACAACCACTAATAAACCGAGTGACATGCCACACGGCAAACTACCCCTATTACATTGACAATGACTCCAAAAGGGAAAAAACCACCTAAGCATACATAAAGAAAAACAACAAAGAATCACCCTTAAAGACATATAGAACCTAAATTTCATAAACTAGCAACATCCAAAACAACCTTTGACTTCTTCCATTTGCATGACATCAATTTGAGCCGAACCGCATTAATGATGCAATCAACAACTTGATCTTGAGATCTCTTTGACTTCTTAAACATTCAATTGTTATGTTCCTGTCAAATGAAATAAGAAGATGCAGCCACCACAAGTTTAGCAATAATGCTCCTCGAAGACTTTCGCTTAGCAAAAGGAGCAATATCAAGCAAGATACTATCAATAGAAGGACTGGAATTAGGAAGACCAGCAAACACTTTAACCTTGCTCCACACCTGTTTAGAGAAGTCACACTCGAAAAAAAGGTGCTCATGCGAATCCGCTTGCAAATTACATAACGAACAGGACATTGTAGATAAATCCACGTTATCCCAAGCCCTCAAATTATCTTGAGTCTTTAAACGACGTTTAATAATAAGCCACATATTAAGAGCATGACGAGGAATACAACTTGGAAACCAAACAAAATCATACCAGCTAACCTTAGTGCTTCTAGGCCTGATCGAATTCCACACAATATTGACAGAAAACGGCTTCATCAAACCATCAAAATCTTTCCATTCCAGCTTGTCACGCGCACCCAATATAAGAATAGGAGCAGCAATAGAATTTAACAAAGGGTATTTAGTATACCACTCGATTGGCCACTTGAAATGACCATTCAAAACCACCTCAGCAAGTTTAGTTGCTTGAGTAAATCCCTCCCTATATATGTCCCGGTTAGATATGAAATTAGAGAGAGGGCTAATATCACACCATCGGTCATGCCAAACCGATATAGAAGAACCATTTCCAGCCTTATGCCATAAAAACTCCCGAATCATAGGTCGAAGCTGTAAAATTTTACGCCACCCCCATGTTATATTACCACGACAAGGAACCTCCCAAAAATTGCGATTTTGGAGCTTATAAGCATGGATCCATTGGACCCATAGAGATTCCTTACGGTTAATAAGCTTCCACACATGAGAAACCATTAAAGCTTTATTAAACGAGTCTAACCTGCGTATACCAAGACCACCTTCGGATTTGGGAAGACAAACAACGTCCCATGCCACCTTTGCTTGCCCTTTCCTCAAACTCCCATGGCTCCACAAAAACCCTCTCATAATTTGCTCAATATGAAGCAAAACACGAGACGGAATCACAAAAACCGAAGCCCAAAACACATGAAGCGATCCAATTACAGATTGGATAAGTTGAAGTCTACCCGCTGTAGATAGAAGCTTATTCTTCCAATTATCCACACGAGCTTGGACCTTCTCAATTAACTCCTTACAATCACGATAAATTAATCTAGACGAAACCAGCGGCACCCCCAAATATTTCACCGGCAAACGACCTTCCTCGAAAGGGAGAATATGCAAAATGGCTAATTTAGCATGGTTTAGAACATTGCAAAAATATGCCGTACTCTTTGGGAGACTTGGAGTTAAACCGGAAACCTGTTTGAATTCATCCAAAGCATCCATAATCACTCTCGCTGAATTAGCATCTCCATGTGCAAAAAGAAACAAGTCATCTGCAAAGCAAAGATTAACTAGCTCCAATTTAGAACAATAACGATGATAAGTAAACGAGTCCGCTGCTAGCACCCGTCTTCTGATCATAAGAGTCAAAATTTCCATCACTAGCGTGAATAAATAAGGGGAAAGAGGGTCCCCTTGTCGAAGACCCCGCTTACCCTTAAAGTAGCCATGAAGAGATCCATTGATGCATATAGAGAACGAAGTAGTGGTAACACATTCCATGATCCAACCAACCAAGCGAACATGAAAACCAAAACCAAGCAAAATCTCTTTAAGAAAACTCCAATCCACCGTGTCATAGGCTTTTTGAATATCAACTTTAAAGGCACATCTAGGAGGACCACGATCCAGATGGTAGTTATGCATCAATTCTTGCGTAAGCAAGATGTTATCCGCAATATTACGACCCGGGACAAACGCCGACTGATTTGGACTCACCAACAGCTTTAAACTCTCTTTAATGCGATTAGCAATGATTTTGCTAATGCATTTAAATAGGACATTACAACACGAGATAGGTCTAAAGTCATTGACACGAGAAGGAGTAGCAACTTTCGGGATTAAGGCAATGATAGTATGGTTGAGTTCCTTAAGTAATTTTCCATTAACAAAAAATTCACGAACCGCAGCCATAACATCTTTAGAAACAATATCCCAAGCTTCCTTGAAAAACGCAGCCGTGAACCCATCAGGACCCGGGGATTTATCATTCCCCATAGAAAACATGGCATCTTTAATTTCTTGGTCACTAACATCCCGAATCATATCCAAAGCAGCCGCCAAGTCAAGCCTATTCTGAAAAAGATTAGAAGTGCAAATAGAAGACACGCTACCTGGTTGGCCAAGAAATACTTCATAATGTGCTACAAAGGCATCAACAACCTTTTCATTTGCATAAATCACCCCTGCCGAATCAGAAACCACATCAATACGGCTTCTACTAATATAACTCTTGACCGATTTGTGAAAATAGGCTGAGTTGGAATCACCATCACGTAACCAATTCACTTTCGCTTTTTGTTTCAAGAATTGTTCCTCAAGCAAAACAGCCTCGTTAAAGGCTTGAAGATATAAAGCTTGTTCCTCTCGCAAATTAGTATTGAAAGGGTCTCTATCAAGATCTTGTTGAACCGTATCAAGTTCATGCCTAAGACGCTTCACATTCTCATGCAAATTACCCTTATCGATCAATAGCTTCCTAAGTGGTTTTTTCAAATGTCTAAGCTTGCGCACAACCTTATACATATGAAAACCACTCACCACCTTATTCCAGCCTTCCAAGACCACCTCTTTGAACCTGGGATTATGAACAAGAATGTTCGTAAATTTAAATGGCTTCGGTTTGGCCTTAGCAGCCGTAGGTAAACTAAGGACAGCAGGAGAGTGGTCGGATACACGGTATGGCTGAAATATAGCGTGACCACCTGGAAAAACATCAAAAAATTCAAGGTTAGCCATAACACGATCAATCTTCTTTAGGACACCATCAATCCCTTTCGGTTTCTGTGTCCAAGTGTATTTCAGCCCCGTTTGTTGAACGTCCATGACTTCAATCATGTCAATACATTCCTTGAATTCACGCATAGCAATATCAATAGTAGACGAGCCCATCAATATATCATCAAGCGTCAACGCAGCATTAAAGTCACCTAAAAGGCACCAAGGCCTTTGTCGAATATAAGCCTTATGCATCTCAAGACCTTGCCACAAACTACGCCGGTGAGTATAACGGTTATGAGCATATATAAAAGAGCAAAACAACTCCTTCTTTTCAGCTTTGAACCATATTCGAGTATGAACAACTTGATCATCTTGGGTGATAACCGAAACATCAACATCATTCCGATTCCAACCCACAATAATTCTAGTGCCTTTTGAACACCAATTCCCATTAGAAGTCCAGTCCCAATGAGGAAAAACATACGTACACAACTTCACCAGCTTAGAATCACTAGCATGAGATTCTAAGATAGCAAACACAGAAAGGTTATTTTCAAATATAACTTGTCTCACTTCTTTTTGTTTAGGGGAGAAGTTTAAGCCTCGTATATTCCACGAAGCGATGTTACACATTGACAACAGTTTCATTAGGAGTGCATGCCCCTTTCGTAACATTGTCATTTTCATTACCCTTAGGATGATCAGTCCGCTCTTCCATAACGATTTCATCATTAATTTCCTCACTATCACTATCATTAACGATGGAACTAGTATTCTTGGTTCCCCATATATCATCTTCGTCTTCTGTTAAAGCAGTAAAAGAATTAGAAATCAAAACATTTACCTTCTTAAGGGAACTAGAAGCAGCCCCCACATTAGTATTATTCGAACTTGCCACATTTTTCTTAGAGGTTTCACCCTTTTCAACCCGACGGTAATGCAAATTAAGAGCTGGTTTACTTAGCTTCACACCATCCACCTATTTGTGTTGCTTGTTCTTCGGCCTATTCTTCTTCTTTTTAACAACCTCAAAGCCATCATTAGCTACTGGATCAGCTTGCACCTCCTTAGGAAGTTTAGGACACTTTTCAGAATCATGATCGAAAATAAGGCATATAGAGCACCTCGGTGGCCTCCACTCATACTCAATCTTAATGGTAGCTAAAGAATGTCCTTTGTCCTTTCCCGTTGGAATAGCAATCACCAATTCATCCATAAGCTCAATATCAGCCAAAACCTCAATAAGGGCTCTAGCATACGTACTACGGCCCCATAAACTTACATACATATTACTCGTATACGAGTCAAGCATAATCGAAGTACCAATTTGAGTAGTGATAAGACTAATCCCAGCTTCCAAGT
>BQNB010061481.1:0-25000 GCA_026074375.1 Tanacetum coccineum | reverse complement strand
CGTCAAGTTCGTTTTAATTTTTTTGGGTAAAGGGGAATGACTACCCCGGTAAAATATAGTTCGTTTTATTTGCAACACTTATGCTACTTTCTTTGATAGTAAGTACGCTTTGTTACAAATCTTCTAATTTATGCTAATATTATGTTACACAAGTCAAAGAAAAAGGTCAAATACATCATCAATTTTGCCTACTTTACATTAACTTCAAATTTTGACATCTTTCAAGGTCTGTGTGCCATGCTTATATAACCTTAAATGGTTGTGTACTTCTGAAGAAGTCATTGCGGTTTGTTTCTTTAACATTATATAATATTTATTTTAAGGGGATAACTTGGCTACAATTATTGTAGCCAACTTGGCTACAATCCCTTTCACAAAATACATAAGAAATGACTCAGGGACCCACACAGAGGACTCAGGGACTCACTTTCACACATAAGGACCCGCGATTTATAGCACAAATTGTAGCCAATTAGCTACAATGAATTGTAGCTAATATATTATCTTATTTTAATCCATAAATGTATTCTATTTCTTAATTATATAGGTTGTTTCAAGAGTGAATGAGTAAGAAAAGATTCAAGATTTCATGCTGCGACAAACACATAAACTAGACAAACGACACTACCTATATGGTTTACAAAGAAGTTATTGCCTTTGAATGTACAAAGTTTATTGTATATTGTTTATGATATAATATTTCGTAAATCATATTCACATTTCAGCTTTCTTAATTCAATAATCATATATTGGTATTCTTTATAGTTATTTACACGATTATGTATTTTTACCAAGTAAACTTCGTGTACAAGGAAGTTTTATTTCTTATATGAATAATGACATTGTTCTTTCACACTTTTTATTTATCTTTTCACATAAATTACATGAAGACTTTGCTCTTTTTTTCTATTACTGTATTTATAATATATGTCGTATTTTGTTAAATATATACGTACTATCAATATTTGTCGATTATTGTTATTGTGTTTCACAATAACTGTTATTATAATTATCCGTATTATATATGTATATATTATAACTATTATTATACATGTATAAATGGACTTTTCAATGTATATTTACGTCCACTTATAATTATCCATATAATTATGAAGCTTACCCGCCCGTTGCATGAAACTCCACTTATAGCAAGTCAAGCTTTTAATAGACAACATCATATATAATATAATGACAAAACTTCTAATAATTTTAAATTAAGATTCAACTTCTATGCCAATGTATTTTTCTTTACTATAAGATAAGTGTTTTAGACTGTCTTATATTTTCTACATCTCGAGCATATCGTGAACTCCGTTTAAATTGCTTTAACTTTCAGGAATTAATGTGGTGAGGAGATTGACTCATTGAATACCAATGAGCTAGAATCTCTTAAGATGGAACTTCTTTGTAAGTCTTATTTTTTTGGGTAAAGGGTTTCCCCGGTAAATATATTACACCAAAAAACATTGAAGTACATAGGATAAGGGGAGAAGTCCTTATCTCCAGTCCAACACTGGACATTTATAAAAGCAACTACGTGCAACAACTACTCCCTACACAAGAAAGACATAACAAACTTATGACTAACCAAAGAAAGCACAATAAAACTTCCTAACAACGACTAATATGCGGATAGCCTATTGATTACAAAAATTAACAATTGCTCTGTAACCATTCACTTTGAGCCCCTCGCCGTCCCTCATAACCTTCCAAAACTCATCATCGTCGGACACAAAACTATAGCATAAACCACCTTAGGCACATATTATTTCCAAGAACTTCCAAATAGCCTTCGCGGCTAACTTCCATAGAAACGAACCAAGAGACAACCCTGTAGGACTCATCCAGATAACACACGCAGATGTTAGCAGGCATTGCCAAACTTCCATGTAGGACAACTAGATTGTTGAAACGAATAATAAGCATTCGTAACAGCCTTGCATTAAACTTCCATAACCATCTGTTGACCATAATAACGAGTCCTTAAATTAAGGTTCCATAACTTCCATAACCAAATCCGTTACATGGCCAATAATGAGACCCTAAAATACCCCAATCCATAAACCCCCTCCATGCATTAAATCCCACGTTGACTAGCAGCAACAACAGTTAAATAATCCAATCAAGACGCACATTAAATCCAGTCAAAACGCACATTAATTACAGTCAAAATACCCAGAATAGATCAAGACGCACATTAATTCCAGTCAAAACAATTAAGCCATAACAACCATCACCATAATCGTCTTCCATGGATGAACTCTTGATAAAGATAATGATAACAATAAACTTAATCACGTAACGAACAAATTCATGGACATAAACCCTAAAAACAGAATGAAGTCACAAACCCTAATTGATCAATACCTAAAATAAACGATCTAGGAATAATGAACAAAAAGAGATGGAAAAAGAACATTGTTATGAAAAAGTTTAAGGGTTTAAGAGTATCGAAACCTAAAAAACAATTGAAACAGCCAGAACGAAACCTAGAACAATAAGGGATCGATTAAGGCAAGATTGGGATGAATCACTGACTAGGGTTAAATCACTGATAAATCAACATCCAATAGCACTTCCACAAGCCACCATGTAATAAAACGAATTCAAAAGCTGGAAACACCCTAGATCAGATCGAGCAATAAAAGGTAAGATAGATGACCGGAATAAATATGAGTGGCGGCCAACATCTTTATTAGCGTTTCCTCTTGACGTCCCTACAAGATCGGCTCAAACCCCACCAAAACAAGAAGGCAACACGACTCTAGATGCATAAAACCCTTAAAACAGATCATAAAGAACGATCTAAGGATTATAGGCAAAGAGAAACGATTTTAGGAATGGTCGTATAGTGTTTAGAAGGCGGCCAAGATCTATTTTTTGAAACAGTGTTTTCTCTCCCCCATGGGGAAAGAGAAAAAAAATATTGTAAGTCTTATAATATTTCGGGTGTGTGAAAAAACGATTAAGATGATGCTTGGGATTTTCTCTTAAAAATGGTTGTCGACTTCTTGAATTGTGATGCATGGAATATGTAGTTTTTACTATAAAGTTTGAAGAATTTTTGTTGTGTTGGTAAATACACAACATATACTTTGTTCTTACGGATAATTTATTAACTTTTATTTTCTCTTATCGGATGAACATTCATTTCTTGCATGTTGTTAATGCATTCAATAAATACTATGATATATAATTGATTTACCTTTACTTAAATTATAGTAAACAACATTTAAAAACAAGCCCGCCCATCGGACGGGTCATGCAACTACTATATATATATATATATATATATATATATATATATATATATATATATATATATATATATATATATATATATATATTTTGGGTAAAGGGTTTCCCCGGTAAATATTAATACACCAAAAAAGCGTTGAAGTACAATAATAAGGGTGATATCCCTTATTCTTAGTCCTTAAAGGACACTAGCAAGCATCTAAAATGCTACTTTTTAAACTAACACATAAGAACGACATGCCACTCTTATGACTTACACAGAAAAGACAACAACTACTACTTAACACGACTCTTTAAACGAACATCATAATGATCACAAAATCTTAGCATTTCATCTGATAGATCATAAAGCTGAGCCTTGTAACCATCATAGCAGTCCAAGTCGTCATCTTCCAAAGTAAACTCTCCACTAGCCGAGGCAATATAATTAGATTTATGATAATCATGAGAGTAAACTTCTTCCACTTCAGAATCCGAATCAGTTGTTGATGCCATCTTTACTTCTTTAAACCGCTCCCATAAGCTTCCATTCTCTTGCTTCTTAGCATCTGCTTGCACAGTTTGAGACATATTGGAACACTCAATATTATCAGTTAAAGTTTTGTTTCCAATATCATTGGTGTTAATATCCAACACCTTATCCTCCTCCATAAGTTTATCCATAGTATTCCGCAAATCACCAAGGTTGATATCATCTTGAATAAACTTAGACTTACCATTATCACTAGGGATATTTTCCATAGCAGTCACCAGGGATTCACTTGATTGATGTGGTTGGTTAAAGACTTGGATAACTATTACTTAAAGGAGTTACGTTGTAGTACTCAGTGTCACATGCGGAAGACGAAGTGGATAATC
Organism: Tanacetum coccineum; assembly: GCA_026074375.1. Classification (NCBI taxonomy): domain Eukaryota; kingdom Viridiplantae; phylum Streptophyta; class Magnoliopsida; order Asterales; family Asteraceae; genus Tanacetum; species Tanacetum coccineum. The sequence continues at coordinate 20,884 of BQNB010061481.1, read as the reverse complement.
GCAAGACGTGATGAATGTCTTATACATTGGTGCGGTATTGAGTACTTAGAGATTTGGATGCAACATAAATTCTTTACACCGTTCTTCCAACATTAATGAAAGCTTAAGTCATAAGAACGGGGAATTCTACTTCAGTTCAAGTTTGCTATATCGGGTTTACTCCATCAATGGTCACTTCACATAGCCTACAAAGGTGTTGGTAAAAAGATAGCCAGAGAGAGTTTATGAGAAGAGACTTGATAAGCAGTTGTTTCTCACGGGATAAATTTAAGCTAATTTATTATTCTAACAAGTATTCAAGTATATGTGCATACAAGGTTTTGCTGATTCTGAGGTATCAAAAGCAGCAAGGGGACGGTGTGAATACACCACAATGCACAACAAGTACACGTATTAGAGCCCATACCTTCTTCTTATTTTAGGCCATTTCGGAAAGACTAATGTCATAACCGCAGAGAAAATCAGTGTTTTTAACTTGTTACTTCCAGTGCATCACTTCAACTACATAGGGGAAGAGATATCTTGATACTTTTGAGTATGCATTATTTGAACTTTTAGGGGGAAGAGATGTGAGAAGAATTATTCAAGCGTGAAAAGATACGTTGCTGATCCAATTAATGTTTCCTCGAACGGTTAATCGCTAAGCCTATCATCAAAGTAGCAGTAGTATTTAATGTGGTATCATACTAATTCCGTTGTGCACTTAATTATTCTAAGCTTGAAAGAAAGCTTTAAAGCTGCTCTAGAGAGGATTGCAGGTTTGGGGAAAAGCTATAAAAGCTTCTAAATAAAGAATATGCGGCATGAATTAGGGGGAAGCTAATTCAGAAGTTTCTCCTTAGCTAGAAGTGTATACTACTTAGTTCATGCATATTACAGTATTTCTCCTACAAGATACTACAAAGATGATTCATGTTGGAGTGCAGGCTTTAAGTCAAAGACCACAGAAGACATCATCAACATTGGAAGCTTTATGGAAGTTCTTATTCTTATTCAATATGTACTTGTTAGGAAAATATTGTAAGTAATTTCGTATATCGTCCCATGAGGGAAGATTGTTAGGAATTCATTTTATGTGACGCCATTATGGAATTACCATAGTTTATCATAGTCACATATGCAGGGACTAGAATAGGCAATGTTGTATAATTTAGAAGCATATGGACTATAATTACCCCTCTATTGCTTCTACAGAGGGGTTGAGTCTCTTGTATCTTTTACACTTTCACATATATTTTACATTATTCTTTCTCTCACTACACTCTCTTACTAGAAATAGCTATCTCATGGTTTGAGTCTCCCCGACCTCGGATCAATGATTATTTAGATCTAACATTAATATTGATGGTCTTTTTAGTAAAAAGGTCTTGGATTCTGCCTATGCTTATATGGTTTGTGATATTACTAATGAAGAAATCAAACTGGCTATGTTTGGTATTAGAGAGGATAGATCCCCAGGCCCAGACGGGTATACTTCCGCGTTCTTTAAAAAGGATGGGACATTGTTGGTCAAGATGTGTGTTGTGCGGTTCATGATTTTTTCTCTAATGGGAAGCTCATACGAGAAATTAATTATACTTTCATTGCTCTAATTCCTAAGGTATCTAATCCTCTTAGAGTTAATGATTATCGGCATATGTCATGTTGCAATATCATTTATAAATGTATTAGTAAAATTCTTACTAATTGGATTATTGAGGGTATTAAGGAGGTTGTCATTGATAACCAATCTGCTTTTGTTCCGGGTAGAAGGATATCCGATAATATCATCATTACGTAGGAGCTTATGCGTAAGTATCATAGGGATAGGGGTCCCCCGAGATGTGCGTTTAAGGTGGATGTTCAAAAGGCTTAGGTTGATTAGAACTTTTTAGAGAATGTCCTTAAGTATTTTGGGTTTCATCCTACCATGATCAAATAGATTATGGCTTGTGTCTTCTACATCCTTTTCTCTTAGCTTAAATGGTGATATTCATGGGTTCTTTAAAGGGAAGAGAGGTTTGAGACAAGGAGATGCCCTTTCTCTTTATCTTTTCATGCTGGTTATGGAGGTGCTGACTCTTATTCTTAGAAGGAGGGTTTGGTTATTGGATTCATTTTGCTATCATAATCATTGTGAGGAGTTGTAGATTATTAATGTTTGTTTTGCAGATGATCTTTTTATTTTTGCTAGAGGGGATGTCGAATCAACTCGTCTTATTATGGATGCTCTTGATGAATTTAAGATGACATCAAGATTAGTCCCAAATATTCATAAGAGTAATGCTTATTTTTGTAATGTTCGTAATCATGTAAAGATTTCCATCATTATGCCTTTTGCTGAACGCGAGCTTCCGATTACTTATCTTGGAGTCCCGCTTATTTCTTCGAGGCTTCTAAATAAGGATTGCAAAATTCTTGTTGAAAAAGCTAAAAACCGGATTAGTGATTGAAAGAATTAGTCGTTGTCTTTTGCTGGGAGACTTCAGCTTTGTAAGTCTGTTATATCTTCAATGCATGTGTATTGGGCGTCGGTTCTGCTTATTCCAAGGTATTATTTATGATATCCAACAGCCTATCCGTGGGTTTCTTTAGTGTAATGGTGAGTATAAGTGTAGGAAATCTAAGGTTGCTTGTGATGATTTATGTCTTCCTAAGAAAAAAGGGGACCTTGGCCTACGTAGTCTTGATTTGTTTAATATTTCTTTAATGACTACTCATATTTGGAACATTGTAAAGAATCTTTATGGGTGCGATGGATCCATACTTACAAATTGAAAGGCCGTTCATTTTGGGATGTGCCTTTGAAGGCGGATATGAGTTGGGGCTGGCTCAAGCTTTTTCAACTCTGTGAATTTTTAAAACCTTTCTTTTGGGTTAAGATTGGTAACGGGTATAATACTTTGGTTTGGTATGATACTCGATGCTTGCAATGTCCTCTCATTCGGTTTCTCTCTCCTAGAGACATCATGAGAGAGGGTTTTCATCTTCAAAATTGTGTGGCAGATTTGGTTTCTAATGGGGGATGGATTTGGCCCTAATCTTGGCTTCTTAAAGCCTAGGATTTAGGGTTGCATCATGTTCTAGTTCTTGATGATCCAAGGCTGGATTTGACTAAATGGCATGATTTAAATGGAAATATGACTCACTTTTCTTTTTTGAAAGCATGGGAAGCCTTGAGGCCATGGGGGAATGAGGTTGTTTGGTAGCGGACTGTATGGTTCTCTCATTGTATTCCTTGCCACTATTTCCACTTATGGCTTGTCATGAGGAATAGTCTTAGGACTCAAGATAAGCTAAGGCAATGGGATGTCGGTCCTGTTACTGACTTAAACCTACTTTGGTGTTCTCTTTGTGACACTCAACCTGATTCTCATAAGAATCTTTTATTTGAGTGTCCTTATTCTTCAAAAAGTTTAGTCGTATGTTCGTAGTCTTGCTGATATGGAGCTTGTGCCACCCTATATGCATGATATTCTCATGTATCTTCAGCCCATTGCTAATAAACAAACAGTGAGGAGAATTTTTGGAATACTTCTCTTGGCTGCTACTTCTTATTTGATTTGCATTGAACGTAATAACCGCATATTTAAGAAAGTTAGAAGACCTCCGGAAGAGCTTCGGGATTGTATCATGGTCAAGGTTAGGCTGAAACTTCTTTCTTTTTGTTTCAAGAATACCGCCATGGTGCATAGATTGTTATCTCTGTGTGTTAGTCTCTTTGAATGTGATATAAGGTTTATCAAGTTAAACTAATCACATTCTACAACAACAAAGTGAGATTTAAACAGATATATATGAACAATATAGAGAACAAGTTTAAAACACACATAAGTAACTTTTCAACATATAGGTTCTTATTAGAATCAAATAAAGAATCTATGACACACCTTGCTTGCGGAATAGCAAGGTGGTTGAATGACAAGTAAGGTGTTATCTCCTTCGAACTTAAACTCTAACCAAAGTTAAGAGAGTAAGAAAACAAACTACTTATGACTAAACTGAAGCTTTAGCTTTCAATAGTACCATTCAGTTGTTTGAGAGATAAATGAACTCTTCAATGTGTATCACATTAATTGGAAGAGATAACATTTTCTCTGGGAATCCCTTTCCTTTTATAGGCAAAGAGATTAGGGTTTACAAGTTAACCTAGTACGCGTGTCATGCATCCAATGGGTGGTTGAGATACCATTTAATGCAGACATACTCTAAAGTACCAGGTACAGTCCTTTAAGAAAAGTTGTTATACTTCTATACCAACTTTAGAAGTACCTTTTCCCAAGGAGATTGCTTTATTCCTTTTGACATAAAGCAATCTTTTTCCCACCTTGTAAACCTTCTAGAAGTGAAACAAAAATGTTTCAATCTTCTGTTAAGGAGATAGATAACGTTCAGCTTAGAATTGTTAACCAAGCTGAACTTAAGCTCTTTACATAGGCCTTCTTTCGTTTTTTATCCGCCGCATAAACTGAAGTGAAGATACTTCTAAATCTTCTAAGGACCTGAAGAGCTGAAGCTGAAGAACCTTCAGCGAGTCAAACTGAAGTACTTTAGCTTGAGTAAAACTTAGGAGATTTTATGATTAAATCTACTAAGAGACTGAAGGACTCAGGAACTAAACCCAACAATCTCCTCCTATTTGAATCTACAAATAGCCTAAGTTAAAATTAGTAGTAAGTGAGAAAAACAACTTCTTCTTACAAAACTAATAAATATTTAGCAACATAAAATGATAATTACCTTTATTAACTTTCATTACATTACAATTATAAAATAAAAGTTAATACTAACAGTTTCATTCTATTGTCTTAGCTGCTCAATGGTCCTTATATGCTTAAGTGGGCTCAAGTTTCTCTTGTTAATTTCAGCAAGCAGAAGGGCACTGAAGGTCCTGGCATGATCATCAAGCCCAAGACCTTGATGACGTCTGAAGAATATTTTTTGTATGGTGTATAGCATGGTATTCGAGAAATCTCTTAGATCTTCAATGGTAACAAAATCTTGTCTATGGTAAGAGTTGAACATGATCATACCAAGGTCAGGTTCGTTTAGCATAGTACCAGCTAAATGATCTTCATACTGAACTGATGACTTAAGCCTTTTGTTTGCTTTGATGTAGTCATGGATGTCATCAACATGTTTTCTCTTCTTATTTGCAATCATTTAATTTGTCAAGAGGGTCCTGTTTACTTAGAGGAATATCCAGATTAATACCTAGTTCAGCTTTAGCTGTATGAATGTAGTCCATTCTTAAACGTATGTGGTCATATATGATTTTCCATCCTTTACCGGTTCTATTAGGACATGCATTCATGACTTCTCTCCATTCACCAAGGTGGAGATCACTAGCTTTGAAGTTGGGAATAACTTTACTTGTACCATCTTCTCTGTACACTTTAAGTGTAATTGGACCCTCGTTGGTCAAGACATCATAGCTGGTGATTCTTGATTCTACTCTTCTATTCAGCATTTTGTCACAATATCTGTCATACTGTAACTTGTCATTGTAGTACTTGTTCACCACCTCTAGACCAAGAAGATCAACCAACTCTTCTTTTCTTACCTCACTTTCATGTTTGGTTGCTTTAGCTTTGGCATCTTCTTCTATCTTCCTTTATCTTATTTTGATGATTGATTTCTTCTTTAGCTAGATGGATATGCTTTCCACCTTCAATGACAAAATCAAACTTCTTTAATTTCTTTATTTTAGAGGACTCAACCATAGAGCCAGTCAAGTGAGTTTCATCATCATCAGAATCACTGTTAGTAGTCTCCTACTTAGCCTTATCTGAAGATATGGCCTTTTTGCCCACCCTCAAGTTATGAGGAGATTTTTGGTGGATTTTGAAAAGAAGAAGATTGCATTTGAGTTGTTGTGGTTGTGATGACTGGAGGAATGATTGATGTTGTAGGTGGTGGTGTTGGTTTTGATTGTTGTTTGTTTAGGTTTGCATTCTTTGTAGCTTTTCTTTGAATTAACTGAGAGATGGTGGTTTGATTTGTGTTCTTCTCCCCCTTAGCAAGTTGAGTGCCAGCTTGGCCTGCTGAAGGAACACTAGCATCTATTTTCTTTGATGCATTAGAAGAGGGTTTGAGAGCTTTGAATACCACTGGCTTAGCTGTAGAGCAGATACCCAACATGTGGTTTGTGAAGGGAGGTCCTTCAGGTTGGTTGGGCTTCAATGCCCAATTGTTGACACTAAAGACTTGAGTGGGATAGGGTGTACTTCACCATCTCCATATCCTTCCTTAATCTTGTGCATCATTAACATAGTAAAAATCGAGTGTAAAGAACAACTTTTTCCCTTTGTTTCTTGTTCAGTTTGATGATGATGTCTTCCCAAAAGATACTGGCATAGTCAATGTTGATTCAATTTGCTAGACTATACAGTATAATGGCATCTTTGTTGGAAATTTGATCAAAACCTCTAATTTTACCCCCTAAATACTGGATAATCTGTGCCATTAACAACCTCCACTTAGGAGGAAGAAAGCTCTTTTTGAGAGTCCCTTTGGCAGGAACTGTCTCCTTATACCTAATTGTTTCAAACCATGGCCAAACTATGTCAATAGATGGTGGTACAACATATTCACTAGAGTGAGGAAGTTAATGTGCACCAATGGCATTCCTAAAGGTGTTTACCCCTACTTCTCCATAAATACCACCAGTAGGGATTGAGAAGGAAACCTTAGAGTTTTCAAGAGCTTTAGCTGAGTCCCAAAACTTGGCTAGGTATTCCTTATACATGTTTGGAGATCTGGTAAATGGTTCTCTAAGGCAACACATGGAAATAAAATCAGAAACACATTTGAAAGTTTTTTTGTTAGTGTGTTCTGGGTATAGAAGAGCAACCTCATTGTTTGTGTTGAGGATGATATCTTCAAGATTGAAGCCAACTTGTTTTGCGGCAACAAAGGGTTGTTCTTGTTGTGGAGGATTTTCCTCTTGGTTTGCCATTTGATGTGATTAGGGTTTTGATGATTTGATTTGGTTTAGGGTTTTGTGTGTGTTCTTGGTGAAATAGGTTTATATGATTTGTTACTTTTCACATTTACTCTTAAGGAATTGATAACTGCCAAATGGAAGTTATGTATTTGTGAGAAGTTTTAGGGTTTGTTTTTAACATCTGTGTTAAAGTTTATATTTAATGAAAGTCGTCACAACATGCTTCTGACACCTAAAACAATGTACAGCCGTCTGTGCACTGTCAAAGTAGGTGAGAGAAAAGATGAGGTCATTCGAACGTTTGAAATTCATCTTTTTATAAAATTTTAAATTAGTTAACTTCCTTTGTAAGAAATCACTTAATAAAATTATTAATTTTGAAAATCATTTTTTTAAACTGACCTTGTGATTGATCTAAAGAAGCTGAACTAGGTTCAAGTTTGGTGTTAGGTTATGCTGAACAGATATTGGTGATTATTATCAACATACAAGGAAGGCGACAAAACCACACTTGCTCATGCGAATCTATGAATGAGAAATATGTGATTGCTCAGTTACTTCACTCAAGAAAGCTGAAGAATTGAATCAAAATTATAGTTTAGGAGCTGAACTGAAGATAAAACAAATCAGTTTTATTCAGTTCTTGGTGTGACCAATGACAAAGCTCTAGCGAAGGCGACAAAATAAAAAATGCTCATGCAAATCCATGAATGAGACATATGTGATTGCTCAGTTACTTCACTTAAGCAAGCTAAAGGTTATGTGCAAGAACTAAACAGACCTTTGTAACATAAAAAATTTGTTTAGTTTATGATAAAATACTGATCCTTTAGTTTTCTTCAATTAGTACTAAAGGTTTAGGTTTTAGATCAATGTTTAGCATACCTAGTTCAACAATCAATCTTTTGAATGTTGGTTTATCCAGAGGCTTGGTGAAGATATCAGCAAGTTGATATTGAGTGGGAATGAAATGTAATTTAATGTCCCTTTTTAGAATATGATCTCTGATAAAGTAATATCTGATATTAATATGCTTTGTTCTTGAGTGCAAAGCAAGATTGTTTGAGATTGTAATAGCACTTGTTATCACAAAATATGGATACCTTTTCATATCAGATATCATAGTAAGTTAGTTGACTCTTTATCCATAATGTGTTGGCACAACATCCGGCAGTAGCTACATATTCAGCATCAGCTGATGACATAGCTACATATTGCTGCTTTTTAGCACTCTAGCATACAAGTTTGCTTCCTAGCAACTGACATGCACCTGAAGTGCTTTTTCTTTTAGGTACCTGAAAATTTTCTTAACAGTAATAAGGTGGGATTCCTGAAGATTTGCTTGATATCTTGCATGGAGACAAGATGAGAATTGAATGTCAGGTTTGCTAGCAGTCAAGTACATTAGTGATCCAATCATACCTCTATACCAAGTCTCATTTACAGCTTTGCCATTGAGATCAGGTCCTAACTTGTTAGGGGGTACCATTGGAGTTTTCACTGATGAACCATTTATGTCATACCTTTTCAGCAGATTCTTGACATATTTTTCATGGTTGATTAAAATGCCTCCTTCAGATTGTTTAATCTGAAATCCAAGGAAATGGGTAACGACATCCATTATGCTCATTTTGTATCTTTAAGTCATTAGTTTAGCAAAGTGTTTGCATAATTTTGTGCTAGTGGACCCAAGGATAATGTCATCAACATAGATTTACACCAAAATCACATCAGTTTGAATTTTGTAAACAGATAGAGTGTTGTCCATCTTGCCTCCTACAAACTTGTGTTCATGTAAGATAGGTTGAGAGAGTTTCATACCATGATTTTGGAGCTAGTTTATTATACCTAACGGCAAGTAGGCCTGATATCATGTTTAGTGTATGCCTTTGTGCCCACTTCCAAGAGGCTCCCAGAACCTCTCACCTTGAAGTGGTTAAGCGTATCTTTAGATATATTAAAGGCACTACGCACTTAGGATTATAGTATCCTAAAGGGACCGACATAGAAACAGTAGTATATGCCGACTCTGGTCATGCGGGAGATTATGTGGACCGAAAGAGCACTAGCGGTATTTGTACGTTCGTGAGATGTTGTTTGACATCTTGGTTCTCGAAGAAAGAAACCGCTCTTGTTATATCCACTACCAAAGCCGAATACGTAAGCGCCGAAAAGGCATGTCAACAAGCACTATGGATGAAACAAACTCTTATCGACTACGACATTCGACTTGACGACGTCCCGATCATGTGCGACAATAAAGGCGCGATTGAACTTATCAAAAACCAGGTGCAACATTCTCGTACTAAACACATCAAAATACGTCACCACTTTCTCCGTGATAATGTCCAGAAAGGACATATCTCAATCGAAAAAGTGCCGTCCGTCGACAACATCGTCGACATTCTTACGAAACCCCTTAAACGTGGATCGTTTAACTATCTACGTCTTGGTTTAGGAATGATGGAACACATTCCATAAATCATATTAGTCCGCTTCTCCTTTTTTTTGTCTCAGTTCTAGTCCGTGTTCTATTCCGTGTCGTGACAACTTAAATACTTCATCCGAAGTACCTTAAGCATTTTTAATTCGCAAAATGCAAATTAAAACGTCACTCCCCTTTGTAAAATTTTCGTCAAAACTAAGTCCAAAATGCCTCGCTGAGGGCGGCCCCCATATCCCCGGTGGCCCCCCAATATATTTGTGACCGGCCGACAATACGGGACCGCCAACAGCATACACCATATTCTACACTTAGTCAAAAATTTCTCAAAACACAAAAACAAATACCCCTTTCTTCTCTGCAGCGACGAAAACAATACAAAACAGCCCAAAAACTCAAAATCAACCATTAAAACTTAAATTGAAGATAAATAAACACCTACAATCATTCCTAACATCATCAACAACATCAATTGTAAGTCATTTTATCTAATTTCTTTCAATTTGAGTCTAGGGTTCATGATGAACACAAAAATTAAAATTGGGGATTTTCTATTTTCCTTTCAATTTGATACAATTAGGACTACTAGGTTACAATGTATAACTAATATGATTCCCGTAGACATAGGATTTGCATACATTATTAAGTTTGTTGAAAAATTGATTTCGAACCAAAACCCCAATTTTATTTTCAAACCACTCACGTTAGGAACATAATAAAATTATTGTTATACATTGTTAATACAACCTAAAAACGTTTTCAAACACATGCACAATGATCTCATGAACAAAAGTCAAGATACATAATTCATATGTATTTTTCGACATGGTTGGATGAGCAAAATCAAACTAAGGAGCGTATGGATTAACTCTTAGGATGTTATATTTTAGGTCGAGTTAATCGTTACTCCACATTTGTCGCATATAGGCACACAATAGGGACGAACTTAAAATATCAATACAAGTATAAGAAATTAAAATTTGATTTTGGCTATTTTATTTTAGATGACAATGCCTCGAATTACCGGACTAGATCATCAAAAGACCCGAAACTATATTCCACTCATATCAAATGAATTTAATCAACCCTTACAAAACACAATTGTAAGTCTTGAAAAACGATACTTTTATGAGGGTAGGGTTGTGAGTCAAAATTTTGAAAATATGAGTGATATTCGTGCTAAGTTTGAATCAGTTGTTCTTGATTGTTTGTTGAACATAAACGAACAAATTATTCCTCGTTTTGTTCTTGAGTTCTATAGTGAACTAACTTTTGATTATAACTCCACGGGTCATTTTTTGGTCAACTTTGTTATACAAAGTAAGTCATTCTCTCTCACTCTTGAGGAATTCGGTCAAATCTTAAAAATACCGTTCAAAGGTCAAGTGTCACACACCGACATGTGGTCACTCGACTACTTGTCAATAAGTGTTCTGAGTAAAGGTCGTTATAAAACCACTCCTCCTTCTCCAAATGTCGTCAAGTATTTTATTGAAATTCCTCGACAAGGTCAAGTCACTCGTACTAAAAATAAGAAAACCAGTGTCGTCGATAAAAACAAAATCTTAACTCGCGAAATTCAACCTCATTTGAAACCATGGGTTGATATCATTCGTGAAAACGCCATTTGTCTAGGAAGTCATAAATATCATGTCTCCGCGTGTCTTTGTCATATGCTTTATTGCATTGAAACCTCCACTCGATACAATCTGGCATTTTTTTTGGTAAAGGGTTGCCCCGGCAAATATATTAACTAAAATAAATAGTTAAGTACAAATGGAATGTTGCTGAAGTACCACATTAACCTCAAGCTGCACACAGCTTGTTAAACAAGTGTTTAGGACATGCCATAAACACAAAATGAGCCTAGTAAAATACATAAACTAAACTAGACATAAACCAAGATGAGACCATACAATCAAGCGAGCATCCCGCAACCCAGCAGCAACACGATAGAAGCAATAGAGATCCAAGGAAGGCTGTCTCCTTAAAAAACCTTTCCAAAGAAAACCCAGAGGGAAAAACCTTGGACAAGGAAAAAAGAGTACAACCCTCACCTGGTACTCCCATCATGGACAATACAATAGCTTGGAATCTTCCATTGGTCAAGCAGCAAACGAGACTTGGTAGACATCTTCTTGAACTTGAAAGTAACCAACTTCAATCTCATCGTAGAGAAAATAACGTCAACAATCTGACCCGGGGTCGAAGTCTTCTTCTTGAACAATCTACCATTCCTTTCCAGCCAAATGTAGTAGGAAGTAGCAGCAACAACGATCCTAGAGATAATACTGACGACTGTTTTACCCTTAGATAAAGGAACAATAAAAGCAACAACATCGCTAAGATGAGGAGGAATAGCGTCCATGCCGCAAAGAACACGAACCTTAGACCACACCTGCGAAGAAAAAGAACACTCAAAGAACAAGTGATCATGAGAGTCAGGAACCAAATCACACAAGGGGCATTTTAGCAGGTTTAAGTCGATACTCGGACCGACATCCCATTGCCGCAGCCTGTCTTGTGTCTTCAACTTCTGCTGAATAACCAACCACATATGAATGGCATGACGGGGAATACAATGAGAGAACTAGACAACATTATACCAATAAACCATATCCGCCCTAGATCGAATCGTATCCCAAACACAAGCCACCAAAAAAGGTCGCAAAACTCCATCCCTATCCCGCCATAGAATAACATCATCCATATCATCAAGTAACACAGGGACATGTAATTGAGCCAAAAAAGGAAATCATGATAGCCAATCAAGTGGCCATCTCCAAACACCATCAGAAATAAGGTTACTAACAGAGTTTTCAAGAGAAAAACCCGACCTCACAATATCCCGGTTAGAAAGCAAATCTTTAAGCGGGCACACATCTGTCCATCTATCAAACCAAACAGATGTAGATTTACCATTGTTAATCTTATGCCAAATAAAAGGTCTGATTGTTGATCTAATTTGGAGAAGCTTACGCCATCCCCAACTGGCATCACCTCTACAAGGCAGATCCCAAAAACTACGACCTTTAAGCTTATATGTATGAACCCATTTAACCCATAGAGACTCCCTATGAGTGAGAATACTCCAAATATGAGTAGCCATTAAAGCAATATTAAAATTCTCTATTCTACGAATACCAAGGCCACCCTCATGCTTAGGCATGCTCACAGAATCCTAAGCAACTTTGGCTTTCCCTTTCTTCATCTCCCTATGGCACCAAAGAAAACCACGCATAAGTGTTTCTAAATAATGCACAATACGAGAAGGGAGGATAAAAACATAAGCCCAGTAAATATGCATGGAAGACAAAACAGACCAAATTAATTGGAGGCGACCAGCAAGCGATAAGAACTTATTTCTCCAGTCATTGACCCTACTTTCAAGCTTTTCAACAAGAATTTTACAATCTCAGAATAAAAGTCTGGAAGAAATAAGAGGAAAACCCAAATACCTGACCGGCAAAACACCTTTAGTAAATGACATAGAGTTTAAGATAGATGCTTTAATAACATTAGGGACATTACAAAAGTAAGCAGTGCTCTTGGGAATGCTATGAACAAGACTCGAAACCTGCTTAAATTCATCTAAAGCATCCATAATGACAGACACCGAGCTAGGATGACCACGAGAAAATAAGAAAAGGTCATCAGCAAAACATAGATTAATAATTCTTTGTTGTTCACAAAGATGATGATATTAGAATTTATCTGAATTTCGGACCTTACGATGCAACAATAAGGTAAGAATTTCCATAACAAGAGTAAAAAGATATGGAGATAACAGATCACCCTGTCACAAACCATGCTTACCCTTAAACCAGCCATGTACATTACCATTAACGCTAATAGAGTAAGAGGCTCTAGAAACACAACCATTGGACCATCTTTGGATGAAAACCAAAACCCATAAGGATAGTCTCAAGAAATTTCCAATCTATAGTGTCGTAAGCTTTTTGAATATCAACTTTAAATGCACACCTAGGAGGACCACGTCTCCTATGATAGTTTCTCATAAGCTCTTGTGTAAGCAAGATATTATCAGAAATCCTACGATCAGGCATAAAAGCAGATTGGTTGATGCTAACAATATCACCCAACCCTTCTTTAACACGATTAGCAATAATCTTACTAATACACTTATATAGAACATTACAGCAAGAGATAGGCCTGTAGTCATTGATACAAGCTAGGGTAGTAACCTTAAGAATAAGGGATATAATAGTATGATTTAGTTCTTTAAGAAGCTTACCATTGGAGAAAAAATCCCTAATAGCACAAGTAATATCACCACCCACCACATCCTAAGCTTTCTTAAAGAAAGCAGCAGTAAAATCGTCAGGGCCCGGAGCCCTATCATCCCTCATAAAGAACATGACACTCTTGATTTCATCATTAGTGACATCACGCACCATACAATCAGCCTTAGAATTATCAAGGACACGTATAAAGAGATCATGGGCATCTAGAGGATTAGAAACTCCTTCAGCTCCAAGGAACTGATTATAGTGTTTAACAAAAGCACCAGGAACCTGATTACCATCATAAAAATTATTAGAAGAATCACTAACAATTTCAATCCTGTTTTTGGCGCATTTACTCTTCACGATTTTATTAAAGTAGCTCGTATTAGAATCACCAGCCTTAAGCCACTCAACCTTAGCTTTCTGTTGTAAGAAACGCTCCTCATCCAGAAGGGCTTCTTTAAATGCCAGTAAATAGTGAGCATGTTCTTCATGAAGGACATATGAAGAAGGATCCCTATCAATTGCTTTTTGAGCTTCATCAAGCTCAATACGGATCTTATTAACCCGATCATGAAGATTACCATGATTATGAAGTAATTTACGAAAAGGAGATTTCAGCCCCTTTAGCCGTTTCACAACCTGATACATAGCATAACCCTCAATATGAACATTCCATCCAGAATCCACAATTTCATGAAAACCCTCCTTATAAACCAAAAAATTTGAAAACTTAGAAGGTTTTGGTTTTGGCTTTGTAACCATTGGGATTCGAAGAACACAAGGAGAATGGTCCGAGATACGATACGGCTGGAAAATAGCAAAAGACCCCGGAAAATCATCATTGAATTTCAGATTATGTTTTATTCTATCGATCTTTTTAAGAATGACATTAGAGCCTTTCGGTTTCTGATTCTAAGTAAAATGAAGCCTAGTAGAATTAACATCAGCAACCTCCATAGCTTAGACACATTCCTTGAAATCACGCATAGCAACATTCGGCTCATATCCACCCGAAGAATGATCTTCAATATTTAGGACAACGTTAAAATCACCTAAAAGAACCCATGGTCTATTTCACATCAGGTTATTCCAGAGAGTACGACGATCAATATAATAATTACCAGTGTATATAAAAGAACAAAAGAGAGTTTTGTTATCAATACGCGTGTTCACTTGCACATTCATAACCTGATTAGTTTGAGCCATGATCATGACATCAACAAGGTCATCATTCCAGCCAAGAATTGTTTGATAACCTTTATCACAAAGACTCCCATTAGAAGTCCATTTCCACCTGCTACACACCTTATTACAAGTATCATAAACAACAACAACATGCACATGAGATTCTAAAATAGCACACACACTCAAGTTATTCTCATTAACCACTTGACGAACATCTTTTTCCTTAGGGGTTCGGTTCAAACCCCTTATATTCCAGGAAGCAATACTAAACATCAGGCACCGTCTAAGCAGGAGTGCTTGCCCCTGGATTATGATTTAGATTAAGATTTTCAGATTCATCATAAACATTTTCAATATCTTCATCCTCATCCTCTACTTCACCTATGACTGTAAACGGATTTGGAGAAGAAATATTATAAATTTTCATCGCACCCGTATCCACAACATCTTTGTCATTCTGCTTATCTATTGAGGTAACCTTATGAGAAGCACCTTCATTGGAGTATGAAGACGAACCAACTTTAGAACTTGTTGCCTCACGGGTACTTCCTACATCAGAATTAGTCTTGGGAGCTTTTGGTTGAGAGTTAAATTGTTTCCCAACTTGAAAACCTTTAGCAACAGGAACCCCTCTAGGAATTGTGTTACCTGCTGCATTCTTCTTATTATTACGCCTTTTGATCACCACTTGTTGAAACCCGTCATTTAGAGTATTAGTATTTGTCGAATTGTTCACAACCAGAGTATTCACCACCTTTTTAGGACAAGAATCTCCTAAATGCCCGAAAATGTTGCATGTGTGACACCTAGGAGGCTTCCATTCATATTAAACACGAATAGTTTCCTTAATAAAACCGGGGCCTTCATGCTCAGGTACACCAATAGTAATAGACTCCGTAAACTCAGCTTCTGAGTTAATCTTAATTAAACAATGAGCAAAACTACTTCTGCCCCAAGACTCCTTACACATCGTAGTTGTATACGAATCAAGCATAATAGGTTTACCAAGATACGATGCAATCAAGCTAATACCATCTTCTTCAAAGACTGGAATAGGAACATCATGGAGTTTAACCCATATCGGAATACAGGTCATCTCTTCTTTTTGCAAACTAGTATTCACGGACCACTTCTTGAGAATGATAGGCGAATTGCGGATCATCCACGACGAACCCCCTTCTAAAACCGCATCTAATCCAGCCTGGGAATCAAACTTAAAAAAGAAAAAACCCTTTGCATTCATCATTATCCTTTTAAACCATGTTTCGCCCAATTATTTCGTCGCGTACTAATATGCTACAACATGGGAAAAGCCATCGCTTTCCAATGAAATCAACCATATAAAGTATGTTCAAGGCGAACACTGACCTTCTCGAGAACTTTACGCGGAATCGAGATATTAACTCCATCAAATACCTTTTCTGACACCATGGGTCGAAAATTAGCATGTTCCTTTGGTTGGATCACTTTGTTAGTACCAGCTGCTCCGGCATAAGAATTAGGAGTTTAATTAATATCATCGTGTAGTTGTGTAATCTAGGAGCATCACTCAAAATGTTCAGTAGAACCATTATTATTGTAGTGAAAATTCCACCCAGTAGGCCGAATAATACACTCAAACTGCATTAGCGACATTAAATAATCGAGGACATATTTAGTACTCAAACCTCGGTTAGTGGTATTACTTCACTAACAAATGAGGAGGATCTTATTGGTAGACCAAATTCCTGTCTTCAGTTAAGTCATGGTTAAAGTACAAGTCTTATAAGAGTGTGTAAGTGCTCTCCTTCTCCCTAGGAGGAGTGAGGATTCTCATTTGATGCAAGGTACGCTTGATAAGCCAATTTATAGAAACATGGGATATGTAAATACCTGGTGGGGTTTAAGAAAGATACTAGTGTGAGTTTTGAATTTATCAAATGTGTATGTTTATGTATAACCGGCCTTGTGTGGTTAATAAGTGATAAATGAGTTAATTTTTATATATTGGGTATAATAGTGGGTATTTGTTTGAGTATAGATGGGTATTGGTGCTTCCGGGTACGCTAAAATGTATTTTTATTGCGAAACATAAGCGTTTTACGTAACCAATAAAAATAAAATATGAAAAGTTAATAATTATTCTCATAATAATTATATAACACTTGCTTGCCATAAACGTTTATTTGTTTGGTGTCCGTTTATGATGAATGTTGATTTTTAGTTTACGCGATTTAACTATAGGATACTAATTAAAAGCGAATGCGTAAATCTCTAAAAATAAATAATGGGATAAATAAAGTCGTAAATAACCTGAAAATGTGAAATGTTAGTCTCCACCCGTTAGAAGAGCCTTGTCCTCAAGGCTTAAGTCGTGACACTTGACGAAGGTACGGGTTTAGTAAAGAGATACAAATATTTCTTTTAGAATTGGTCTTCACGTTCCCATGTGAACTCAAGACCTCTCCTCGAGTTCCATCGAACCTTGACAATTGGGATATGGCTTTGCTTCAACCGTTTGACTTCTCAATCCATGATCTCTATGGGTTCCTCCACAAAATGGAGCTTGTCATCAACATGAAGTCCTTCCAATGGGACGGCTAATGGTTCGTCCGAATAAAAATTCTTCAAGTTGGATACCTGAAATGTATTGTGAACCCTGCTCAACTCTTGAGGAAGTTCAACTTGTAAGCAACGGATCTAACTTTTCCCAGCACTTTGAAAGGTCCAACATATCTAGGGTTTAACTTCCTCCGTTTGCCAAAACGTAAGACCCCTTTTCAAGGTGAAACTTTAAGCATAACTCTATCCCGAACTTGAAATTCCATCAGATTACGCTTTAAATCGGCGTAACTCTTTTGTCAGTCATAGGCTGCTTGCATTCTTTGTTTGATCTTAATGACCTTTTCGGTTGCCTCTTGAACTATTTCTGGACCGGTGAGTTGAACTTGTCCAACCTCGGCCTAACAAATAGGTGAACGACACTTTCGTCTGTAAAGTGCCTCGAATGGTGTAGCCTTGATGCTAGCGTGATACTATTATTGTAAGAAAACTCAACTAGTGGCAAATGTTTAACCCAGCCATTTCCAAAGTCGATCACACAAGCACGCATCATATCCTCGAGTGTTTGGATAGTTCTCTTGCTTTGTCCATCAGTTTGTGGATGGTACACAGTAATCATATCCAAGCTAGTACCTAAAGCCTTCTGAAGTGATCTCCAAAAATTTGATGTAAATCTAGGTCGCGATCATAAATGATTGAGACAGATATTCCCTGCCTCGTGACTACCTCCTTTAGATGCATTCTCGCAAATTTCTCCATGGAATCTATTTCTCTCATTGGCGTAAAGATTGCAGACTTAGTAAGTCGGTCAACAATCACCAAAATGATGTCATAACCTTGCGACGATTTATGAAGCTTTGTGACAAAATCCATAGTGATATTGTCCCACTTCCATTGAGGTATCTCGGGTTGTACCATCAATTCTGATGGTCTTTGCTGTTCAGCTTTGACCTTAGCATATGTCAAACATTTGCTAACATAGGTGGCGATGTCGGCCTTCATATTGGGCTACCAATATAGCTTTTTCATGTCTTCATACATTTTGTTAGAACCTGGGTGGATAGAGTATTTTGATTTGTGGGACTCATGCATGATCACAGTCCTTAAATCACCATAACATGGCAACCAACTCCTGCCATTTAAGCATAGAGTTCCGCAGCACGAGGTTCTAACTTTGCCTTTGGTATATCCTTCCTGATCATACCTCTTACATCTTCATTCTTGATGTTCTCTGGTTTCTGTGCTTCTATTTGAGCTTCCAAAATTTATTTGGGGAGATTCAAACCAATAGTCATGACTAAGGCTTAAACTTGTAATGGCTTAATCCGTTCTTTACGGCTTAAGGCATCAGCCACTAGGTTTGCTTTCCCTGGGTGATAACGAATTTCACAATCGTAATCACTGAGCAACTCTAACCAACGACGTTGCCTCACGTTCAACTCCTTTTAGTCAAGTATGTGTTGTAAACTCTTATGATCCATGAACACCATACACTTGGTTCCGTATAAGTAGTGTCTCCAAATCTTTAGAGCAAACACCACTGCACCAAGTTTCAAATCATGAGTAGTATAATTTTTATCATGAATCTTCAACTGTCGTGATGCATAAGCAATCACCTTCTCGTTTTGCATCAATACTGCACCCAATCCTTTATGCGACGCATCGCAATAAACAATGAAGTCCTCAGCTCCTTGAGGGAGAGCTAAGATGGGCGCGCTACACAACTTTTTCTTCAATGTCTGAAAAGCTGCTTCTTGCTCATCACCCCATTCAAAGGCGACTTTCTTCTGAGTAAGCTTGGTTATTGGCTTAGCAATTTTTGAAAATCCTTCGATGAATCTTCGATAAAAACTGGCAAGACCTAAAAATTGTTGTATCTCCGTAGGAGTCTTAGGAGATGCCCCATCTTTTATGGATTTGATCTTGGCGGGATCCACGTAAATGCCTTGACTATCAATCACGTGGCCAAGAAATTATACTTTGGGAATCCAAAATTCACATTTAGAGAACTTAGCATACAATTCTTCTTTCTTAAGCAATTCCAGAATTGCCTTAAGATGTTCTTCATGTTCTTTCTTGTTCTTTGAATAAATTAGTACATCGTCAATAAAGACAATCACAAACTTATCCAATTATGGTTTGCATACCCGATTCATAAGATCCATAAATACCGTCGGTGCGTTCGTCAAACCGAATGGCATAACTTGGAACTCGTAATGACCATACTGAGTTCTGAATGCCGTCTTTAGAATATCTTCTTCACGTACTCGAAGCTAATGATAACCTGATCGCAAGTCTATCTTAGAATAAACACTGGATCCTTGTAGTTGATCAAATAAATCGTCGATCCTTGGGAGTGGATAACGATTCTTCACCGTCAGCTTGTTTAATTCCCGATAGTCGATGCACATTCGAAATGATCCATCCTTCTTTTTGACAAACAAGACCAGAGCTTCCCAAGGTGAGGAACTAGGTCTTATAAAGCCTTTGTCGGATAGTTCTTGCAGTTGCTCCGACAATTCTTTCATTTTGGAAGGAGCTAATCAATAAGGTGCTCATGCTACAGGTGCAGCACCAGACATCAAATCGATTTGGAATTCCACTTGTCGAGTCGGTGGAAGACCCGACAAATCTTCAGGAAATACTTCAGGAAAATCTTGAACGATTGGTACGTCCTCAAGTCGCTTCTTCTCTGACTTGTCTTCAGTCTCCTTTGTAGTAATATGTGCCAAAAAGACATGATGTCTTTTCAACAAATATTTTTGAGTTTTGGTGCATGAAATGATGTTTAAATGAGTCTCGTTTCCTTGGTTGCTTCCGTCACCATGAACAATTAAGGTTTCCTCTCCCTAGGGAATACGAACGATCTTCTCGGCACAAACTATCATGACATGATACATTGACAACCAATCCATACCAATTATAATGTCAGAACTACCAAGTTCTATGGGCATTAAGTCGATGTTGAATGGATGGTTTAGTAAATTCTCTAATGGCAAGCAAATTTAATAGCGAATTGCCCTAGGACGACTAGTGATGTGTTTCGGATTCTTGGCTTAGGATTTGGTATAAGATGATGTCGACTTTATAGTAAGATGGAGTTAATGTCTGCTTAGTTGCTATGGTCACTAATTTAATTTCCCGAAGTAAACACGTTTTATGAATACACACACAAAACTTTGCTTTTCAAAGATGTAAGTAAAAATGGATTTATTGAGAAATGTTACATGGTGACTACTCTCAGCATGGCATAGTCCTTCCTGAATTATACACAGGTGATCAGGCTATGTATATTTGAGGGCTAACGATGCAATGCTCATTTTTGTCAAAATTATGTTATGTATAAAGAAGTATCATAGAGTTTTATAAGATGACAAAATGTTTCACAAGGTGGATTTGAGGTTGTTGATAGGATGACAATAAAATGGCTTGCGAGAAATCGTATGATGGTTTACAAGGTAATAGCTAAATGACTCATGGGGTGTCAATAAAATAAACTATGTGATAAAAAAATGGTTTCATAAGGTAAGCACAAGATAG
>BQNB010061480.1:0-23018 GCA_026074375.1 Tanacetum coccineum | reverse complement strand
TGATAGCCTAGGCGTCTAGGCAATTGAAAATTCATGAGAAGAATTATACTACCCATGATTTGGAGTTGGGTGCGGTCGTGTTTGCACTTAAGATCTAGAGACATTATCTGTATGGGACAAAGAGTGTCATCTATATGGATCATAAGACTCTTCAGCATATCTTTAGTCAAAAAGAGTTGAATATGCGATAGCGTCGCTGGATAGAGTTGTTTAGTGATTATGACTGTAAAATTCGCTACCATCCTAGAAAGGCGAATGTGGTGGCTGATGCCCTAAGTAGGAAAGAAAGAGTAAAGCCTAAGAGAGTTAGAGCTATGTATAACACCCCCATTTTTGACATATAGCAGCGGAAGCTAATATGGGGTATTATTTCATAGTACAACAATCATAATCATAGAAAACGACTCAAAAGAGACGTTTTTAAAAGATAAGTTATCATTCATTATTTCATCAGAGTTTTTACAAACAGAGGTCCCAAAATCTACATGAAAACATAAAGTTTGAATGATAACAGTTTAGCCATCTTCAAGTCCGTGCCACTCCGTGCCATAAGTTGCTCAAATACCTGAGATAAACATGCTAAAAAGGTCAACACAATGGTTGAGTGAAATTCATAGGTTTATGGTAAACAGTTTGAATACAAGTTCAATAGTGGGTTATGTTGTTATACACCCATAAGTGTAATAATTGCAATGAGTACAATTATTATAGAAAACATTATTATTGCCCTAAGCTCATGACACCGAGACCTTGAAATAATCAATAATCACAAGAAATTGCCCCAACGGGTGCCTTTGCCAAACACCCGCATAGTGATTCAAATGAAGTGCGTTTGGTTACCAGAAAGTATAGGTACACCAACGGGGAAGTTCAGTCCCAAATAGATCTATTCACAGCATTCGCGCTTACTCCGAAAAGTAATTAACGGTTCATGATAGTAGGGTCTTAATGGCAAAAGTAAGGACTTAGGCAATAATATATCAGGATAACATACAGTTGGAAAAACACTCGTATTCATGGTTTATAGCATGTATCCCCCTCGCGGGTTTATGAAAACAATTAATGATTTAAAATGCGAGGCTATGAACTCACCTTAACAGGGAAAATCTGATTGATGGCAAAAGTATATCAAGTGAAAGTAACGGCCTCGTCACGCAACCTGGGGTAATATGTCAAGTCTTAGTGTGATGGTTTATGTTTCAAAACTTTATAAAGTTTAACGTATTACTTTGATTTATTAATTTATGGAAATATTGTATCACTGTTCGGGCCATCATAATTCAGAGGTCATGTAGTAAACGTTTGAGGAGCCAGGACACTTTAAATCGTAAATCCAGCAAACTCGTCAAAACGTATACCCAAATGAAACTCCTCACATGAAGCTCCCTAGTAACGTGATACGATAAAATTTTAAGTTTCTTCAAAAGTTAGTCGATGATAAATTACGTTAAATATATAACGTAATTGTTTTATAATGCGTCGATCGATGATTAATAACGATTAATGTGTCGGGTTTTAATAAAATCGAGTTTTATAATATTAATATATATTTTTATAATTTATATAAAAATATTATATTTTATATTTTTAAGTTTGCAAAAATGGCAATATATACCCTCGATTTATAAACTTTTACAAGTTTAGTCCTTTATATATAAAGTATATATAATTTAAACCTTTAACTTTAGAACTTGGCAAGATAGGTCCTTATAGTTATAACTTTGGAATAATGACATTTTCAGCCCCTCTAGTTATAAATTTTAGAAAGTTACGATATATACCCCTATGCATGAAAATATTTGCAAATCAAGTCCAAAAAGCCATGCAAGCTTATTTTAGGGTTCCAAATGATATTTGCAGGTTATAGCTTATTAGAATAAGCTAAAATAAGATGTTCTAACATAACAAAAGTTTAGAAAAAGGATTCGTTAGCTAGAAAATCAAAACGGGTCATTTTAGGGTTTTAGTCAAAAAACATGGTTTGATGGATTCAGGCTTCAACAAGAGTTAATATGATCTTAAGAGTATTTATGAATATTCTAAAACAGATTATGAGCTTATTGAACAAGATTTTAAGCTTACTTGAGCTAAAATGGGTCGAATGAGGGTTTTTGGGTTCGTACGCTTAGAAACGACTTCAAAGCTTCTTTCTCTTGATTTCTTGGCTTCTACTCTGATCTTAGGGCTTCTCTTGATCTTCTACTACTGCTAAGGTGTAACATTCCGTATTTTCAGGTCATTTACAATACTATTTAATTTCACTATTTATTTTTTTTTCTCGTACGCGTTCACTTTTAATTTTAATCGTTAAGCTAAATCGCGTAGACTGAAAATGATCATACAATGTAAATGGGCATTAAACAATTAAATGTTTACATCAAGCAAGTGTTATATGATTATTATGAGGATAATTAATAACTTTGTTCATCTTATTTTTATTGGTTAGTAAATGGCTTACGTTTCACGACTAAATGAGTTTTAGGCTATTCCCGGAAAGTTCTAAAACCTAACTACCTAAACAAATACCACGGTTTATACCCAATACTCAAAATAATCAAAAATTACATCTTATATATATATATATGCCGAAATTATAAGATAGACCCAAGACTTTTCAAACTTTACATAATATCTAGATATTTAATAAAAGATCTCTTACACCTTTAATCAAATCGATTTGTAACCATGAGCTAGAGTTAGAAAGTAACTATGGTTAAGTTAAGGAGATATTTTTACTATAAATTAGGCTTGCATGAATGAAGTAAAATTTTTTTATCTTAATACTTGAAAATTGCATTTTTCTTCTCTTCTTTTATACCTAAACTCAACGGCTCAATTAAGCCATCCAAACAAATCCACACTTTGATTTTCTAAGATTATACAACCCTTTATACATCAATCCTAAGATGTATTAAGTCATATTCAAGCCTTGGATCACCATTTGCAAGTATTAAGAAGAAAAAGTAAAGATTAGGGTTTTGGAAACCTAATCTAGGGTTATAAGCTTGAAAGCTTGGATTTAAGTCTAAACACGGGTTTAGCATTCATTTTACATCCTATACATCATCACTAAGGTCTTTCTAAATCCTTCATACTTTTAATTGTTGTGATTTTATGTGTTATATGTTATTTACGGCTAAATCACCACTAATGACTTTTAAATGTGTAAAATGGGTTTTTATTTGAGTTTATCAATTTATACACTTATTCTTATGTCATATGGTCCTATATACCATGGAAAAGTAAAAATAAAAGTATGTTAACCTATGGATTAAGTATAAACATGTTTAGGTTAAATTAGGGTTTTATAAGGTTTCTTAAAATCTTACAATGTTGAAAATAATGAAAGTAAAAGGGTTAAACTTGTTACAATGAATTTACAAGGACTAGGGATGATATTGGACTTTATTATAAGTACCACAAGTGTCAAATGTGTTTTTAAGAGTTTTTATAGTAAACTACTAAGTTAATAATACATAAAAACAAGGTTTTTATAAAGTTAAACATATAAATACTTAGGGGCTGTCTAAGATCCGAATTTCATACAGAAAGTTTGATATAATATAATAATAATACGCCTCATGACGATTCCATAATGATAAGAAACTCGAAAAACCGATCTATAACGAAAAAGATACGTTAAAAACGAGTTTACGACTATAAATACTTTTATAAAACTATTTTTATAAAAAGTTACTATTCATTACAGCAACTTTTATTTTTAAAACATCTAAAATATGATATAACTTTTAATAACGAGAACGTACTCGAAGGAATCACTAAAATCGGAGTTAAAACGAATAACGAGCTGTTGTGAACAGTAATTTTACTATTCATCGCAGAATCTTAAAAACTTGAAAAATCTAATATTTGAGCGCTGTCTTACTACGAAGACGTGGACGTAAGAAACGCGAGCAACGGGCTTAAAACGACCAAATTAGGTCATTTTTACGAAAAGTATATTTATAAACGTTTTCACTTTATAAATATTATTTTACTAAAATGATTAGTCGGTGATTATGCTATATAGAATATTGAGTGGTTATCAAAGTGCTATATTACTAGGGAGTTTCATAATGAGGCCTCTTCGGATGGCGTATCGACGATGTTGTTGGATTTACGATTTAAAGTATCCTAACTCCTCGAACGTCATGTCATGACCTCTTTAATTATGATAGCCCGAACGATAGCACGACGTAACTACTATAAGATTATATTGAATGTTATAAATTGAAGTACTCGGTACTTATTCGACCTTAATTTAAATAGGTTGCATCAAACGTTTTGCGTGACATTTTATCTGTGATTATTGGACTATCAGTACTCAAGGTGAGTTCATAGCCCCCTTTTTTACTACTTAATTGTTTTACAAACTCTAAGGGGTGAATTACATTGCTTATTTTACTATTGGACACAAGTGTTTTTCTAAGTGTTTTACCCCCTCCCGATGGTTTTAAACTGTATGCTATCCAGATTTTTAATTGCCTGGAATATTATTGCCTAAGGTTACCACTAATTGCCGAAATTAAGTCCCTACATATATCATGATAAACCGTCAATTTGCTATGTGTGAGCGCGGTGTGTTGTGGATGATCTATCGGGATGACAAATCCCCACCTGAATTTTGGTCACAAGTTGACCATGGTGCATTTAACATTGAGAATACTTTTAGGTTGTTGGCAAGCATCCTATACATTTGGGGCACAAACTAGTTAAGGCTTCGGGTTCATGAGCTTAGTGCAATAATAAACGTTTTGGACTACTAAATGTGTTTTAGAGTCTATTATTACATCGATCTTGTGGTCCACCAATTTACCAACAAACCTATGATTTCACTCAACCTTTGTGTTACTTTTTAGCATGTTAAATTTCAGGTCCTAGGGTGTGGAAGACTGAGGGGAAGCGTGGCGGATATCAATGAAGATGGATTCTGTGTTTTATCTAAATTATATGCAACTTTTGTATTTCATAAAACTTAAGTCATCTTTTGAGATTTTGTTTAAATGTATGTTGAATGTTTATGACATCAAAAACTTATGGGACCTAATGTATTAACTCTGATATGTTGCTATAAATGAAATATTATCTTAAAACGTCCATTCTTGGTCATTTCCTATATCTTGTTTGTTGTACTTGAAGTAGCACCCCAATGTTACTATTCCGCTGCTACCTGATTTTGGGGTTGTTACAGATGGTACCAGAGCCAAGGTTATAGGGAACTGGGTCATTTTCAAAACCCTAGGTCCTATAAACTACAAAGTTAAATAATTTTCTTACTTTCATTTTCAAATTTACAGAATCCTTCATCGCTATCCGATATCCACGCGCGCGTATTCCCCGATCCTTACTTGCTTTTCTGATTATCATTATTGCATTATATATAACCTTATATATATATATATAATACTTGGATTAAAATTCGATCTCTTACGTCTATCTTTTGACATATCAATATCTATCTTTATCAGTCAATTATATACCCTGAGTAATTCATGATTATTTACATCATCCTTCTATTTCCTTTTCTCCATCATTATCATATCCCATAACTCTGCATACCTTTACATAAATTGCTTAACGAATATCACGTATGTTTCCAGAATTCATGCCGCCCTGGAGCATTTAAGATGGAAATCTGTTTGGAGATAGTGGAAAGGCGTGTGGCCAAAGCCATGAAAAATATGAAAAGGCTAGAGCTGACTTCAAACAAATACTGGTGGATCTGGATAAACAAATAATGGAGGGTCTGTGTGCAAAGAGATGCATGGATGTTCGTATAAGACATTTATGAACTGCAAGCCTCACTCTTTCAAGGGGACTGAAGGCGTAGTCGGACTGAAACGTTGGTTCGAAAAGATAGAGCAAGTGTTTGAGATTTGCAAATGTGCTGAAGATGACAAAGTGAAGTTTGCTATGTGCACGTTCGAGGGTCGTGCCCTAACCTGGTGGAACGGAAATGTTCAGACTTTGGGACTCGCTAATGCTAATCAGATCCCCTGGAGCAACGTGAAAGCTATGATGACGACTGAATACTGCCCAGCAACCGAAATCGAAAAGATGGAGCAAGAGCTCTGGACTCTGACTCTGAAAGGAGATGATATCGAGGCTTACAGCAATCGCTTCCATGAACTAGTTCTGATGTGTCCTGAATTGATGCCCACTGAAAGCAAGAAG
Source organism: Tanacetum coccineum (assembly GCA_026074375.1). Taxonomy (NCBI): domain Eukaryota; kingdom Viridiplantae; phylum Streptophyta; class Magnoliopsida; order Asterales; family Asteraceae; genus Tanacetum; species Tanacetum coccineum. Next base: position 16,844 of record BQNB010061480.1, on the reverse strand, counting down.
ATTGGAAAGTACATTCGTGGGTTTCCTGAAGGAATCAAAGGAAATATGATTTCTTCTAGGCCTGCGACCTTGCATGAGGCAATCAACATGGCCCGTGCACTGGTCGAGCAATCAGTTCAGGGTAAGGCTGCTAGAATTAGTGAAAGTAATAAAAGGAAATGGGAAGACAACCAAAGGAACACCAATAACAATAACCATAACTACAACAACAACCAGAACCGCAACCGAAACAACAATTATCCCCAGCAACAAAACAGGAGACAGGAACCTGTCAGGGCATATGCTGCAGCCCCAGCTGGAGGAAAGATTTATGCTGGAAATTTACCAAAGTGCAATCGATGCAACTTACATCATCATGGACCGTGATCATCAAAGGTGCAGAATTGTCAAAAATAGGATCACCTAGAGGGAAGGATTGTGATTCGGGGTTCAGGGTGCAGGTAATAACTTCCTGCAAAATATGGGGGCTTGCTTGGGTTGTGGTGAGAAAGGACACTACAAGGACAAGTGTCCAAAAGCAAGGAACCAGCAGAATGATGGAGCTCGTGCTAGAGCTTATGTGGTGGTTGAAAATCCGCAGCAGAATCCGAATGTGGTCACGGGTACGTTTCTCCTTAATGATCACTACGCTTGTATTCTCTTTGATTCTGGTGCTGAGAAGAGTTTTGTATTTATATCTTCTGAGTTACGCAGTTTATTGATATTGCCCAACCGCTTGAACACTAGTTATGAAATGCGTATTAGCAGACGGAAAAGTGGTTAGCACAATACCATTTTATATAGTTGACCTTAGTGTTATTAAATCACGTCTTCAAAAAAATAGGAACTTGTTGCAACCGACTAGGAAGTTTTGATGTTATCATTGGAATGGATTGGTTGGCATATTACCGAGATCTCATCGGTATTGTTATGAGATGATTGTCCATATTCCTCTGAATGCGAGATTCTTGAAGTTTCAAGGCAAGAGGCCGGGAAAAGGATTTGATCACATGCATGTATAATGGCTGTTGAGGAACAAGCTTGGATGGAATCCGTATTGTCCGAGATTTCCCCGAAGTATTTCCAGATGATCTGTTGGGTTTACCTTATGTGCGAGAGGTAGAATTTCGCATCGATCTGATCCCAGGACGCATCACCAGTTGTTAGATCTCCATACCGGTTAGCCCCTTTCAGTAATGTTAGTTTTGTCGAACCAGCTCAATGAACTTCAAGAGAAGGGTTTTATATCCGACAAGTCACTCAACCATGGGGAGCAACTGTGCTCTTTGTCTAAAAGGAAGGACGGTCTCGGGATGAGAATGGTTATTGACTACAGGGAAATAAAAACAAGTTGACTACAGAGAATCGTTACCCACTCCCCAGAATTGATGATTTGTTTGACCAGTTACAGGGTGCGTGTTGTTTCTCTAAGATAGATCTTCGTTCGGGATATCATTAGGTCAGGGTTTAGGAAGAATACATGCAGAAAACCGCATTTAGAACCCGATATGGGCACTTTGAATTCACGGTCATGCCATTTGGGCTGACGAACGCGCCAGCCAATATTTTGGGACTTAATGAACCGGTTGCAAGCCGTATTTGACAAATTCGTAATTGTGTTCATTGCACGACATTTTAATATCTCAATGTCAGAAAGAAGAGCACGAAGATCCACCTGAAAACAATTCTTAGACTTACTAGACGAGATGTTGTACGCAAATTTTCAAAGTGCGAATTTTGGTTGAAGGAAGTTCAGTTCCTTAGGACATGTGGTCACCGAGACGGTATCCCCGTGGATCTAGCAAGGTTGCAGTCAGTCAAGAACTGGAAGCCCTGAGTCACCCGTCCTATCAATTCCCTTCCGAAGTCCGTTCATTTCGTCAGAGATTTGGTAGATAGAGTCGTAGTCTGACTATCTAGCTTGGTTCTATTCGCTGGGTATCCACGTGGATCCTAGCAAGGTTGAGTCAGTCAAGAACTGGAAGACCCCTGAGTCACCAACAGAAATCCGTTCATTTCTAGGATTGGCAGGTTACTACCGAAGGTTTATCGAAAATTTCTCCAAGATCGCAAAGCCCCTCACCCTGTTGACTCAAAAGAATAAGGCATATGTGTGGGGCGATAAGCAAGAGGAAGCTTTCCAAATTCTGAAGGAGAAATTATGCAATGCTCCTGTGTTAGCACTCCCCGATGGACCCGATGACTTTGTGGTCTATTGTGATGCATCAAAACAAGGTTTTGGGTGCGTGCTGATGCAGCAAGGCAAAGTGATAGCATATGCGTCAAGACAGTTGAAGATACATGAGAATAATTATACCACCCACGACCTGGAATTGGGTGCGGTGGTGTTTGCCCTTAAAATCTGGAGACATTATCTTTATGGTACGAAAAGTGTCATCTACACTGACCACAAGAGTCTCCAGTACATATTCGATCAGAAAGAGTTGAATATGCGCCAAAGGCGGTGGATCGAGCTTCTTAGTGATTATGAATGCGAGATCAAATACCACCCAGGCAAGGCAAATGTGGTGGCAGATGCCTTGAGCAGAAAAGAAAGACTCAAGCCGAGACGAGTACGTGCTATGAGTATTACTATTCATTCTGGACTTAAGACTAAGATTTTGGAAGCACAGAGCGAAGCTTCCAAGGATCTCAAAGCCCCAGCTGAATGGCTAAGAGGATTAGAAAGACACTTTGAGCAACGAGCTGATGGTGAAATTTACTTCTTTGATCGTATCTGGATTCCATCAATTGGAGATGTAAGGAAATTAATCATGGATGAAGCTCATACATCTAGATATTCAGTACATCCGGGTGCACGGATAAGATGTACTATGATCTGAGAGACTTGTATTGGTGGCCTGGTATGAAGAGAGACATTGCTGAGTACGTTAGCAGATGTCTTACGTGCTCTAAGATTAAAGCCGAACATCAGAAACCCTCAGGATTTCTTCAACAACCAGAAATTCCTGAGTGGAAATGGGAAAAGATAACGATGGACTTTGTCACAAAGTTGCCTAAAAGTAGCAGTGGGCATGATACGATTTGGGTCGTTGTGGATAGATTGACCAAGTCGGCTCACTTCTTACCTATTCGTGAAGACTACAAGACGGAGAAATTAGCAAAGATTTATACCAATGAGATTGTAGCGAGACATGGTGTGCCGGTATCAATCATTTCGTCGATTCACGTCACACTTATGGCAAGCTTTTCAGGAAGCGTTGGGTACAAGACTAGACATGAGTACGGCTTACCACCCTCAGACCGACGGTCAGAGTGAGCGTACTATTCAGACGCTGGAGGATATGCTTCGAGCTTGTGTTATGGATTTTGGTGGCAGTTGGGATACTCATCTTCCATTGATTGAGTTTTCCTATAATAACAGTTACCACACAAGCATTAAGTGTGCACCATTCGAGGCTCTGTACGGGCGAAAATGTAGATCCCCCGTGATATGGACTGAAGTTGGAGAAAGTCAGCTTATTGGACCAGAGATTGTGCAAGAAACGACTGAAAAGATTTTTCAAATCAAGGAAAGATTGAAAACGGCAAGAAGTCGCCAGAAAAGCTATGCTGATAAGAGACGTAAGCCTCTTGAATTCGAAGTTGGAGACCGAGTGTTACTGAAGGTATCTCCATGGAAGGGAGTGGTACGATTTGGTAAGAAAGGAAAACTAGCACCACGATATGTCGGACCATTTGAAATCATCGAGCGTGTTGGACCGGTGGCTTATCGGCTGAAGTTACCCCAGGAGCTAAGTTGTGTTCACGACACGTTTCATGTGTCAAACCTCAAGAAATGTTTGGCGGAGCCAGATGTTCAAGTGCCTTTGGATGAGATCGAGATTGATGAAAATCTTCGTTTTGTTGAAGAACCTCTTGAGATCGTGGAACGAGATGTGAAGAAGCTAAAGCGAAGAAGAATCCCATTAGTCAAAGTTCGTTGGAACTCTCGGCAAGGAGCTGAGTATACCTGGGAACGAGAAGACCAATTCCGGATAAAATATCCGCATCTTTTCTCCGAACCCGTACCTTCGTCAAATGTCGCAACTTGAGCCTTGAGGACAAGGCTCATTTAACGGGGAAGGACTGTAACATTCCGTATTTTCAGGTCATTTACAATACTATTTAATTTCACTATTTATTTTTTTTCTCGTACGCGTTCACTTTTAATTTTAATCGTTAAGCTAAATCGCGTAGACTGAAAATGATCATACAATGTAAACGGGCATTAAACAATTAAATGTTTACATCAAGCAAGTGTTATATGATTATTATGAGGATAATTAATAACTTTGTTCATCTTATTTTTTATTGGTTGCGTTAAAAGTTTACGTTTCGCAATTAAATTACTTTTTGGCATAACCAGAAGCACCAAAACCTTTCTCACGCTTTTAATAAAAAACAATAAATCAATACCCACAGTTTTACCAATACCTAAAAATAACCAATAATCTTACTTTATACATGCATAAACCGGATTTGGTGTTAACACATCAAGAATATCACAATATATCTTAAATTGGTCTTTTGTACATTCACTTGCCTTTAATACCCTAGCCATACCTCCCATCCTTTTGACCAATAGACTTTACATGTTTACTTGTAAGGCTTCCATACTTATGACCATACTTTCCTTGAAACCCTCATCTTGTCTTTGACTAGTCATTATGGTATTTAAGGACTTTGCTAGTGAAATACACACACACTTCTCATTTTAAAGGTGTAAAACACAAAAAACTCCTCCTCATCCCCCTAGCCCACGGCAAACAACAAACCAACACCAAATCCTTACAAGATTTTACTTATCACATTTACATACATTCCTACAACATATCTAAGATGTCCTAAGAAGATTTGAGGCTTTGGTTACTATGTCTTTACAAGTGTCGTTAAGCGAGAAAAATAGTAGATTAGGGTTTTGGGTTTAAGATCTGCAAGCTTGGCGTTTATATTAAAAACAGGGTTTAGATTGTGTTGGTTATCATATTACATCATATTAAGGTTACCTAAAACCCTTTATGTCTTTACATTTATCATTTTATGTGTATATAAGTTCTATGTAGTAAAATCACCATTAGGATGCTTTTAAACATGTAAAACATATTTTTGCTTGTGATTATAATTTTGCTCATTATTTATGTGTTTGGGGGTTGAATTATATCATGGACTGGAACCCTAAGTATGTAAAGACATAGTTAATAAGGGTTGTATATAGACTGGTAACAAAAGTGGTTAAGCTAAAAAGTTATAAAACGGACTTTTTAAACACATTTTGAGAATAACCCAATTTAGGGGATGTTTGTATTCGAAAATTTACACATCTATTTTATGATTTATAATGATTACTACATGTCCCAAGGATCGTGGGTATGTAATGTCTCGAAAAAATGATTTATAACAAAAACTGATACGACGATCTTCAAGTTTATGTGAAATATATACTTTTATAAACTATTTTATATAAAAAGTTATATTTCACCACAGAAACTTATACTTTTATTACATCGCAAATCGATATAAAACTTTTAATATACGAAGACACGCTTGAAAAGATTCGTAAAAACGGAGTTAAAAACGAATAAGTAACGACAGTTACGAGATTTACGATAAACTAAATCTATAAAAATAAAATTATATTACTGTTTATGAAACTGTAAAACACTATACTATTAATTCAAAAAAACTTAGATTTTGAAAATGTTTATATTTGATAACTCGTCTTAATACGAAGGCGTGACGTCAAGAATTGAATAGAAACAGACTTAAAACGAGAAAGTTATCGCCTAGTTTTACTATAAGTTACTTTTATAAAAGTTTTTATTTATAAATTCGATTTCACTTAAACAATTAGTTGGGTAATGTAGCTATATAAATTTATATGTGGTATTAGTTTAATCAAAGTACTTTTTATAGGGAGTTTTCATTAATGAGGCCCCTTCGGGTGGCGTATCGACGAGTTGTTGGATTTACGATTTAAAGTGTCCCTAGCTCCTCATTTTTTTAAACGTACTACATGACCTGCTTAATTATGATAGGCCCCGAACGATAGTATGATGAGCTATATCGACCTATAAATAAATATCAAAAGTGTTTAGTTACTTATACGACTATATTGATTAGGTTGCCTTCAGATTCCTCGTGACGCATTTTTTATTGTTGATATACTTGTTGATTAACCATTCACTCGATGGGAGTTCATAGCCCCTTTTTACTACGTGATTGTTTTTACAAAATCTACGGGGTGAATTACATTGCTTGTTTTACTATTGGACACAAGTGTTTTTCTAAGTGTTTTCAAAGTGTTTACAAAGTGTATGCTGTCCAGATTACTGCCTGAATATTATTGCTAAGTTACCTTATTACCGTGAAGTCCCTATTTATCATGAACCGTTAATTGCTATTGTAGTAAGCGCGATTGTTGTGGATGATCTATCGGGGACTGGACAATCCACAACTTTCCATTGGGACCGCCACTAACTACTCCCCCCGTCCCCCCTTGCCACCCCCCCCCCAAGGTGCATTTAATTGGAGGTGTTAGGTTGTTGGTAGCATCTTATATTCTGATTTGGTGCCACAAATCTAGTTAAGGCTTCGTGGTCATGAGCTTGTGCAATAAGAAATGTTTTTAGACTATGTATGTGGTTTCAGAGTCTACTATTACTTCGAATCTTGTGGTCCACCCTTTTTTTTATGCAAAACTATGATTTCACTCAAACCTTTTGTGTTGATTTTAGCATGATAATTTCAGGTTCACTAAAGGTATGAGTATTGGATGGAGCCGTGGCGGATTTCTGTGAGACGGAGATTCTGTGTTTTATCTATATTCAATGCAACTTTTATTATCTTTAAAAACTTAAGTCATCTTTTGGGTATTATGAAGCTTTTGTTTAATAAAGAATGTTTATGACTTTTAAAACATATGGGACCTAATGTATAAACTCTGATATTTTGCTATGGCATCGAATGAAATCTTGTCTTAAACATCCATTTATGGTCGTTTCCTATATCTTGATTGTTGTACTTTGACGTAGCACCCCATTGTTACCATTCCGCTGCTACCTGATTTTGGGGGTGTTACAGTGTCCTAAATGCCGTCTTGAGAATATCTTCTCCATGTACTCTTAACTGATGGTAACTGGAACGAATATCTATCTTAGAGAAATAACACGAAACTTATAACTGGTCGAACAAGTCGTCGATCCTTGGGAGATACTTGGTGGTCACCTTGTGCAACTCTCGATATTCTATGCACATTCGAATTGAACTGTCCTTCTTTTGAACAACACAGGTGCTCCCCACGGAGAGTGACTTGGTCGAATAAAACGTATCTCAATGACTTCTAAGGGTTACGAAATACCGAATAAGGTAGCAAACGAATATCGAATCAAAGGCTATAATACATATGAGGGATTTCACATATGAAAATAGATGCGGATCAAATGTCATAAGAATTCTTAAAAGGAAGGATAGAATATATGTACTGACAGAAAACGCAAACGAAAGAATCAACAAGCGTACCACGACAAAATAAACACATAACGAATAATAATACGTAATCAGATTGATAAATTGGATAAGATAGGATTCTTATACCATAACCGGACTGTTACTAGAATGAACCAACTAAATTAATGTTTTATAAAAAAATCAGTTTATCTAATAAAGAAAGTCGTTTTAATTATAAAATATTATTTAAAACAAAATTCGTCTTAAATATAATCTTTATAAAATTCATTTTAATCATGGTTGTCATAAAATCCAGAGACAGTCATTTAACAGTGTATCGCATCTTACCCAGAAAAATTACCTTAAACATCCTTTTTATAATTATAAAACTTATCAAAAAACAAGCATATAAAAAAATTATCATATCTTATTCATAAATATTATTAAAAAAATAGTTTTGTCAGTCAACCAATTATCATATTGTTTCAAAATTTATTGTAAACATAGTTTTCTTAAAAAAAACAATAAAGAGACATTTTCATAAAAGTGTTGTATTCATAAAATCATTTCAAAATAGTTTTCCCCACACACCATCAAGATATACTTCAAAATGTTTTCATAATTCGACATTAATATAAAATATGTTACTCAAACGAGAACATCGTAATACCAAAAGGGATTGTAAAATACCGTAAAGACTCTAACACAATCTTATTGTTTGAAAGCGAAAGGGAGTATAAAGAACCATACAGTCAGAATAACAGTGAAACGAACATGCACAAGAGAAATTCATACGAAGACGTTACGAACCAAAAGAAGAACATAATGACTCATCCTTACTTACGATCGAAAGAACAACCATCGAAAAGGGTCGGTACTAACACGCCGCAACATGTTATGAAAACTAAAAGATATATAAAGAGCGAAGTAATGATCCGCACTAATATGTTAGGAACAATTATTGCTTAAAAGAAAATTTTGATACTCGTACGAGTAATCAGTACCACGAAAGAACCAATATCCCAAGAAGCAGATCCGAACAACCAATATTCATCAAGACGCCAAGTGGAAAAGTTGTTTCTTCACTTTACCGACATGGTACGAACAAGGAATGCTAAAATAAGGGTTATATATCCGAGCGAATAATTAAGCAGACGAACAAACTCAACAATCACAATAATAGCAATAACGGGTATCCGGGGTATCCGCAAGCGGTAGATAGAAGGGGAAACTTACTAACTTCATAACTATTCATAACACAACCACATAATATAACATCTTACACTACCAACCAACAAGAAACACCTGATCCAATGCAATCTTGGTCTCAAGTCTATGTGTGTGATGCCTTATTTAATTTCGTTGCCCACCATATTTATAATTGCATCACCTGTAAACGTATACTTACTTCCAAGGACTACACCTCTCGTAATGATAACACCCCCCCCCCAACACATATAAGCACTTATACCACATTGGCACATCTTAAACCACTCCATTATAACATGAAAAGGATGATCCATCAAGAAATATTAAAAAAACTTTATATAATATAAAATCCAAAAAGACCATAAAAGAACGAAAGTCTTAGCAGCGCCTACCAAATACGAACTATCCGAAAGAAATAAATCAATATGCATCGTGACGAGTATAATGTCGGAATAAACTTTATTGCTGGGCCTCGCTTGGGTTTGACTTTGCCTTCGCAAGAGTCACCCGACTCCGCGGGTCCAGGCCTGTTACGAGCATTCGACAAGAGATCGGGAGTCGGCCTCCTCTCCGAATCTTCTAACTATAACCTTGCCTTTTTCCTTTTTCCTCATTCGGTTCCTTGAGAGACTCCTCCTCAATTGGATCCTCTTTCGAATCATAAGCTATCGAGTAGCCCGTAGGTCGAAATAAAACTCAATGAAAGCAAGAATACAAAAACACATAGATTCTATTACGGTTAGTGAGAGACATGACTAAATAATAAGGAAGGGTATATACCATTAGATCCCAATAATGAATATATATATATATATATTTATATATATATTTATTATATTTATATATATATATATATATATATTTATAATAATAGATATATATATGTATTTCTATTATATATATATTATAGTGTAGACTAAATTAAGAAAAATAAATCTTTCGGAATAGCCGAGGAAAGTATGTAGATACGTACATAATACTGAGCCCTATAATGAAAACTATATGATGGACTCCTAGGTTTATAGTCTAGGCTCAGCTCGACCACCTACTTCTCTATAAACAAAGGCTTTGATACTTAATTTTTCTGTCACACCTCCGCCATAGGCAGAACATACGAGGAGTAACATCATGTATATCATCTATAACACAATGGTGTCAACAATAGAGAATCACTCATGGCATTAAACTAATATTGAAGACACGATGGCTGTTTTTACTATGTGTCATTGACAATTTACCAAAAACAAAAAGACGGCAACTTGTATTTTAAATCGAAAAAGGGGTTGTCTCAATACAAAGTCAATGTCTCTCAAACCTATTAAAACTCATAACATTCAAGAATTCATGCAAACAAATACGAGATGAAATCAAATGAGAACTTCCAATGCCATCCTAATGGTCTCTCTAGCCACTTTTATTAACTTCAACACCTTCATATACGCTAATGAAATTGCTGGCTTAAAACGTCAACACAATGGTTGGTGAGAGTCATAGGTTTTGCGACACCAATATAAGATTTAAATCAATCACTGTGATTATAAAAAAACAAAAACATGGCAGGACAATTGAGCTGGCTATAATACATGCTAGCATTCATGCAACCAACAACACCATTAGGACGGAACGTGTCCCCCGATTCAAACCACAAAATATAGTCATGGAGAGGAATGTTATCCCCAATCCCAGACTCTTGATACCGTATCTGCACAGGTTCATACCCACATAAAGTAGGCGAAACCTTTTTGCCCACAAAAGTAGGGCTGAAGGACCAATGCAAAATCATTACAACTATGCACAACACATAACATATAATAGCTATTTAAAAGTCCATGAGTAACTTAAACTACATAATCACAGCAATCAAAACATTTCGAAACATATTTTGTATCATTTCCATCCCAAAAAACATAGTAAAATAGGACTATGAAAGTCACCTGATGCTCAGCTACTTGATAAAATCTTGCACTTTCCCTCTCTACTTTCTCCCTCTACAATTCTTATCATCATCCAATCTTATTTTCTTGTTCATAATTATGAAGTGAAGTAATTATTTTGGTTCCGACAGTTTATAATCCTTAATATACATTTCCCATATCATATTCACAACCTATATGACCTTACTCATTAACTTCACTTTTACAGTTTCTGGCTGAATTTTGTAGTCACTTTATGACTATAAATAAAATACTTAAACACCTAATTGATGGTTCTCCTTACATTCCCTAACTCTTCAATGAGTTGTGAGCTACTGTGATTTAAAAAAAATAATACTAAACGGAACTATTTTATAAAAAATCATCTTTACAAAGTACTCAGATTCGGACCTGAACGCGCACCAAAAAGTTTGACATCCTTAAAAATACATAGAAAATGTTTTATCGCTAGCCCTTCGAACTGGAGTTATTAGACACCTAAAATATGACTCACGATTTTTGGCTAACCCTAATTTGAATTTTAAGTAGGGGTTTTACTCCTCGAAATCAGATCCAAATCTGACCCGAATTTACTGTTTTAACAACTTTTCTTGTGAAAATTATTTGACTAACTTCTCCACCTCAAAAACTTTCGGGGCCGAACTTTTTAGAAACTAGACTCTCTGAACTTATCAATAGATATAAGATTCATAAAGAAAAACATCACCAAGATTGAGATATCCATCGAACAACATGAACTAAAATTCTGCTCAAACCTAATTCTTATTTTAACGCGATTCAACCTTGACCGATTACATCAACAAGATCCTAATTAAACCCTAAACTCTTCTAATTAAGTTTAACATTATTAATTTATAGATTTTTATGAACCCTAATTTATCCATCACTTTATTGTTACATGAATTAAAAAGAAAGTTAAAACAATTAGTTCAAAAGCATACCTTAATTCTTGATTCTTGAAACCATAAATCACCAAATTGTTCTTGATAAAAAAATTCCTTCTTGGGTTCGACCGATTAAAACGAAAGGGAGAGAAAAGTGTTTTATGGTTTTTCCTAACTTTTGTATTTATAAGCCTTAGAATCCTTGATGTAGTCAAATTAGTTTCCTTTTTTTTTCTTTTTTCTTATAACCGGCCAAATAACACCCATTTAAAATATATATATTTTTTAATTTTTTTTATTTAATCATTATTAATTACACATTCAACCCTTAATTTTGACATTTTTATAAAAACCCCTTTATTCTTCCTTTTAAACTTTTTAAATTAAAACTAAATAAAATGACTATAAATAAATTTTCATTCTAAAAATATTTTTTATTTTAACTAACTTATTACTACTCTAATAAATCCATCTAACTAAATTTACTAAATCATTTATTTTCTACTTCACAAACTCTGATTATTTAAATATGTAAAATACATAATCCCTACACATAATTACATACATACATAAAATATTATTCTCATTTTTTTATATTGTCATAAAAGTAAACAAAATATGAAAATGCACTAACAACAGTAAAAATTCAATCACAAGGAGACAATTCACGCTTCCATGATGGTTGACCAAATTCATAGAATCACATAAACACATAATTATCAGATCACACAATGAAACTTAAGTCAATGCTAATAGTTGACTAACCTGCTCAAAGCATAGTTGTCACAGTATCCCCTCCTTAGGGAAATCTCGTCCCGAGATTTTACTAATAGGTTCAACATCATCATCAACAAACAATCGGGAAATACTTAGCTTTCATATGATCCTCATGTTCCCATGTGAACTTAGGGCCACGCTTTGAATCTCGTCTAAGTTTCACAATCAAAAACCCACTGCTCACAACTTCGCTTGCCCATATAAGGGTACTAATAGCAACATAACAACTCTAAGCAAAAATAATCATCCAATTACATGAACATCGCTCGTCATCGAGGAAACTCGTCAAAACCTTAAGTTGTGTAACAACGCCATTCATAACCTAACCCTACAACTCATCATAACATGTATTTGTCTTAGAACTAAGTTATGAGTTGTTACAAAGCTCAACGTTTTTTGAAGAATCAGCTCGACTTCGAGTTTATTCAAAATATAGACCACCTCAGAACATTCAAGGGTGCACTAAAGTCTGCCAATGACCCTATGTGTCCGATTTACTTAGTACTTCCAAGGATAGCTTGCTCAATGAGCAAATGTGGATACTTAGTTTTTATGAAATTCTCATGACTGCTTCACAGTTACATTGGACTTAACTATTCATAAATCCTACTATGGCTTCATAACGTTTATACCTCACGATTGATAATCTCAATAGGTTCTTTAGCAAAACGAAGAGTTGTGTCTACCTTAATTTCTTCTACATGCACATGTAGATTTGCATCCGTCCAATACTACTTTAAATTTAAAACACATCAAATATACTACTAAATTTATTAAGTACAATCTTAGTGTCGCAATAGGCCTTAGGACCTGACCCTTTATTGATTCATATGTCCCATATTTCTGGTGATAATACAGTTCTTCCTTTCCAAAATGCATTACATCTTTCAATACGGTCATCTTCCAACATCACTTTATCCACATCTTCCACTCTTAATGTTTACGTAATTGTCAAACATAGCTCTTTTGGCAATCACTAGACGCTTTATGCCTTCTCCTTGTGTTTGTCTCTTGTACCAACTCAGACCCAGCAATCTACTTTCTTAGTTTTAGCCTACAGAACGGGCGATTACATTTCACTTCCAAAAGTGCTTCAAACGGTAGCATCGGAATACACTCAAATGATAACTATTATTATAGAAAACTCAGTTAAGGGTAGAGGAGTATCCTAATTTCCACCAAAAAAATCAATCGCGTACGCTCTTAACATATCCTTCAAAGTCTGAAAGGTACGCTCACTTTGTCTGTCCGTTTTGAGGATGATAAGTCGTACGCATGTTTTAGCCATGTTCTTAATGCCTTTTGCAATGGCTACTAAAGACGCGAAGTAATCTTCCACTACGATCTGAGATGATCGACACATGCGCTCCATGCCTTGGTACTTTCTCATTAGTGTAAAGTCTCGCCAAATTCTCCATTTTAAAATCTTCACGTACTACCATGTAATAGGAATAACTTAGTCAGTCTACTTGAATTATTACAACAATTTGTTTCCATTCCCTCTACTTGATCCTCTTTAGCAATCTTGTAATAAGTCCTTAGTTATGATATCCTACTTTCCATTCGGTGTCTCTAGTTGTTACATAACTCGAAGGATCTTTAGATGTTTCTGCATTCACCTTTAAACTAGTCAAAGAAATTGCTAAAATATGGTAGCAATATCATTTCATGCATTGCAACATATGTATCTATAAGGTCATAGTAAGTCTAATTCCGCTCCTAAATTTACCAAGTACCTTGATGCATGAGCCTCGTCCATCATTAATGTCCTTACATCACCTATTAATGAAACCCATTGACTCGCGCAAACTCACCCCTTCTTATATATCTAAAGAAATACAAACACACAACAAGGGACGAAATCACGCGAGACCAATGTAACCGGAAGCAGTATAGAGTGTTCCCGGGTCGTTATGTCCCAACGAGGCTAGAGATGGAAAATCGAAGGACGATTGATGATTGATGTTTGAATATGGCAAGGATGCAATTATGATTGGGCACTAAACCTAATAGGCAAATACACATAAAGACAAGCAAGAAAAAGAAGCTAGAACAGGCATAAAAGTTAGAAATGAGAAAACACTAAAACTTTAAAAGCTAAAACACAATTAAGCTCAAATAAGCTTAAGACAAATCAAATAAGCTAAACTAACTCTAAATAAGCAAAATTCACAAAAGCAGTTAGCTAAATTGAGCAAGAAAAAACTCAACAGTTGCTAACTATAGCACTAGATGATATTAACTAACTATACTAACTGGAGTTAGTACTGCTAGCTATAAGTTAGTACTGGTTGCTGTAGATAAGTACTGTTAGTCTTAACAAAACACAATTAAACTAGAAATAAGGAAATAAGCTAAAACAGATATTTACCTAACCCTAATAAGCACTTAGTTATAAGAATAAGCAATCAGAATAGACTATAATGATAAATAAGCTAGAAAACTAAAACTGTTGAACTCTTAAAATTATTTTGAAAAGGCAAATAAGTGTTAATGAAGACAGTAAATGAAAATAGGCTTAATCTACTCTAATCAAGCTAATTGAATCTTAAATAGCAGATATAATAAGCTGTTAGCTAAAGTACTAACAGTTATACTTACCAGTTACTATAACTCTAGATGTTAGTATGCTAGCTTGAGTTAGTTCTGTTAGTGAAAAATCCCAAAAGGAGAATAGCTGTACTAACATGGAGATCGTACTGCTAGTTGAAAATACCCCTTAAACTTTTCAAAAATCATTTTTCTTTTAAGCTAATTAAAAACAGATTATCAAAAATCCAATTAAAACCTTTATAAGCAACTTTCAATCCATAATAAGCACTTAAATAAGCTGAATTAGTCTAACAGGTTTAACTTATAACTAACAGTGTTAACTAAGAAGGAGGCAAAAATTATTTCTAAACTAACAATTAAGCAAAATAAGCACTAAGCATACTGATAAAGCACACATAAGTAAACATAAGTAACAAATAGGCACTATAAGCAGTTCTATAGTCAATAAGAAAAACAAGAAACAAAGAAACTTACAACACCCTTGCTCAAAACAGGGTCAAACAAAGAATCTACAAGCTCTAGCTTGTATAAAACAAGCTAGTGAGAGTCCGTATGCCATCCAGGAACTGTTTTATATCAATAACAATAAGCTGTGGTATATTTGAGAGTGATATTTGTGATTTTCTCTTAACTACTTAACTTTTTATCTTTACTTAGTGAAAACAGCTTATGAGTAAGCTGTGGTGAGAGCTTTTTACACACAAAACAATATGATTAAGAAACTTAACACTGGTATTGTAAATTGACTTAAAAACTCAAATTTGCATTAAAACTTGAAAATGTTACAAAGCTGGAAGTAAAAGCTGTAAATGACTTAAAACAAACTAAAATATAAGCTAAATGATTTTTAAGATTAAAACTATAAAAATCTCCGATTCCATAAGGCTCTACAAAAAGCTCTATTTATAACCGAAGTTTTCATCTCTTGATCTTGCAGCTTGTGTTCTTTGTAGAGATAAAAACAAAGTGTGCTCTGTTTTTTGAGGTAAGTATAAAGCAAATTCCTCCAGCCTTCAATTTTGATTGCCAACATGGCAATTATAAAGCTGGGGGAGATAGTGGAGGAGGGGGAAATGTTTTATCCAGGGTGGTGAATGGTTTGCAGGGTAAAAGAAGGTGAAGGGAACCCGTGAGTTGTTCTTGGGTTTTGTTGGGCGGGAAAGAATGGTTTTGGGTAAGTCGGCAGCTTTGGCCCCTCAAGTTATACTTCACCAAATTTCCCATTTCAGCCCTTGTCTTTCTATTCTTGTAATACAACTTGAGGTTTGGCAATTTTAGTCCCTCAAGTTGTATTTTCTTCACTTGGCTATCTTTTGACTTTGTCGGGGTTGACTTTCCTGTTGACTTTATTGACTTTGACTGACTTTGGCTTCGATTTGACTTTGTCTTTTCCATTCCATGCTTGGTTTTGTCGTTTTTGGCTTTGTTTTTCGTCTTTTTGTTTGATATCCGTTTCCTGCACAATACAAATGCAAAACAAACATATATTTGGCAGTTTTTGTCTGTTTTTGGTTATTTAAGTCCGTTTTTAATGGAAAATGGTATGTGTATTTAAGCATATACCAAAATCCCCCATACTAAGATATTGCCGTGTCCTCACGCAATGTTATAAAGCAAACACTCAAGAAACCAAGAATCTTAATCCCCATCGACTAATAACCTCGAAAAGTTGCTAAGTGTTCGTCAAGGGGAACTAAAGAATCAATAGCTTCGACAAGTCCCGTTTTCACCATTTTTTTATGTACACTAACTATCCCTAATATTTTTGGATTTTTCTTTTTCTTTTCTTCACTACCTGTTTGAGTTCCTTTATTTTATCAACACCGGGATCATAGAATGAGAAGCGCCCATGGAATAATCTACGGATCTCCTGACGGATAAATTCATCGTCCCTGATTTTTCACTAGTCCCAAACTAAGCGTAAAAACGAAACCACCGTTAAGTACAAGTAAAGATGCTAACACTACTTATAACTATGACTTGTCAAATTTTTTCTCCCAATAATTTTTCAATTAGAGTGATTGTGCTTAATTTTAAGTTAAATTTAGATCGACAATTT
>BQNB010061479.1:0-36473 GCA_026074375.1 Tanacetum coccineum | reverse complement strand
AGCTTACAAGCTCTTAGATAAGCCCTCAAAGTTTCAGACTTTAGTGAGCTTATTTGTGTGCTTATTTTTAAGCCCAAACATGCCCTTTGACTGTTTTTAGCTTAACTTAGGCTGAGGGATTGCTTATTTTTGATTTTGGCTTATTGAGCTTATTCCATAAGCTCATTTTGTTTTCTAGTAGCTTTTTAGGGTAGTACACTTAGTTTTTGTACCCATTGCTTTTCTTTTTAGCTTATTTGAATGCCCAAGCTTATCTTTTTAGCCAATTAGCTTAGTTTAGTATTTCTGGCATCATAAGCTGTTACAGCTTATTTAGCCTTAAACTCTTAGCCCTTTTAAGCTTATCTAGGTTAGTTTAGACCACCTTTAGCTTATCTAGTCCCTAGTCCTAGCTTACTTCGACCCTAAGTCCAAAAAGACTTAAGCAATTTTAGCTTATAAGTCTCTTAAGCTTTCTGTCAAGTTTAAGCTTATTTATTGCTTTTCAGCAAAAGTTGTAGAAGACAAAGTTGTTAAGCCCCACGAGCTTAACAACTTTGCTTCTTTGAGTTTTCGAAAAAAAAAAGGGGAAGACACTTGGCCCGGGTGAGCAAGACTCGAACCCGGGACCAAGCGATACATCCCCTTTTTACCAACACACTCTACCACTGCGCCCTTGGGTCTTTTTCGTTAAAGACTCAAGGGACTTGTTACTTATACACATTTTGGCTTTTAAGCCTAATAAGCTGTACACAGCTTATTCGTGCTTATTCCTTAAGCAAGCTTTGTGTTTTTTATTTTTCGTAGGACTGTCAAGGTGTAAAGTATTTTTAGAAAAAATTTCAGAATTTTTCGAAGACGTTTAATATTTTTTATAATTTAATTTAGTTAAAAGTTTGTTTAATTCATAAAAAATACAAAAATTATCAAAAAAATATTTTGCTTTTTTAGAAAATTTTCTTTTGTCATCTAGTTTGTAGGAAAAATATAAAAATTTTCGTAGGGTCATTTTTACAACTTTTTACTTTTTAAAGCACGGTCCGGGTGCGGTTTTTTTGTCTTGACTCGTTTTTGGGTCAAACGAACTCCGTTTTCGGTCTAGTCTTTTTCATTCTTCGTTATTTGTCCCGTAGAGTAGTTTAGAAGTGAAAAATTCTCCGTAGGGGTATTTTTAGAGATTTTAGGTTTTTCCCCCTTTGTTCGGGATTCGTGCTTTCGTTTTTTAGCTTAAATTCATAATTTTTAGGTTTTTCTTAAACGTTTTTGTTCGTTATCATCTAATTTGACTTTTTCAACTTCCCAAACTAATTCCTTCCTTCAAACTCAAATCTTCGATTGTATCGATTTTCCATTCCAGCCTCGTTGGGGATAAACGACCCGGGAACACTCTATACTACTTCTCGGTATCATTGATCTTGTTGATTTTTAGACTTATATATATATTTTATATTTTATTATATATTATATATATTTACGGTGTGAATCCGGCACGATCATTACACCCAAGAAGAAGGCATTGATTATGATGAGGTTTTTGCTCCTATTGCAAGGATAGAAGCAATCAGGTTATTTTTGGCCTATGGATCATTTATAGGGTTGATTGTGTACCAGATGAATGTTAAGAGTGACTTTGTATATGGTACTATTGAAAAGGAGGTGTATGTGTGCCAACCTCCTGGTTTTGAAGATCCACAGTTCCCTGATAAGGTTTATAAGGTGGAAAAAGCGTTAGAAGGTCTACATCAAGCTCCTAAAGCCTGGTATGAGACCTTGTCTACCTACTTATTGGAGAATGATTTAGAAGAGGCACTATAGATAAAACTCTGTTCATCAAGAAGGACAGAGGTGATATCTTGTTAATGCAGGTGTATAAAGATGACATCATCTTTGGGTCTATAAAGAAGTCTTTATGTGATGAGTTTGAGCGGATGATGCATAAGAAATTCCAGATGAGTTCTATGAGGGAGCTCACTTTCTTCTTAGTGTTACAAGTACAATAAAAGAAGGATGGAATCTTCATTAGCCAAGATAAATATGTGGTTGATATATTGAAAAAGTTTGATTTTATCACTGTGAAGACAGCAAGCACTCCAACAGAGACTAACAAGGCATTGATCAAGGATGAAGAAGCTGAGAATGTGGATGTACACTTATATAGATCAATGATTGGGTCATTGATGTACTTAAAAGCTTCTAGGCCTGACATAATGTTTGTTGTTTGTGCTTGTGCAAGGTTCCAAGTTATACCAAAGACTTCACATCTTCATGTTGTGAAGAGGATCTTTAGATACTTAAAAGGTCAGCCTAAATTGGGCCTTTGGTAGCCTAGAGATTCACCATTTGACTTGGAAGCCTTTTCTGATAATGATTATGCTGGAGCTAGCCTTGACAGGAAATCCACAACAGGAGGTTGTCAATTTCTTGGCAAGAGGTTGATTTCATGGCAATGTAAGAAGCAGGCTATAGTAGCCAATTCTACTACTGAAGGAGAGTATGTTGTTGATGCTAATTGTTGTGGACAGGTGTTATGGATCCAAAATCAAATGCTTGATTATGGGTTCAATTTCATGAACACCAAGATTTACATTGATAATGAAAGCACCATTTGTATTGTGAAGAATCCAATGTTTCATTCTAAAATCAAGCACATTGAGATAAGGCACCATTTCATCATAGATTCTTATGAGAAGAAGTTGATTCAAGTGATCAAGATTCACACAGACCACAATGTTGCAGATCTTCTCACAAAGGCTTTTGATGTTAGCAGGTTTAACTTTTTGATTGCTAGCATTGGATTACTTAATCTTTGAAGTATTGTTTGAGGGGAGGTTTATTTGTTTAGATAACAATTTTTAACTTTTATTCATAGGTTATGCATAAATATGGATCCTTATTAATTCTCACATGTCTATCTAGTAATTTCTAGTGTGCTTGTGATGAATAGAGGCATGTTGTTGTATAGTTATTGGAGAAAAAGTTAATACTGTTAGTCTAATTTTAGTGTTGCTCTGTATATGTGTATTGGCATAGCTGATAATACACATAGAAGCTTTGTTTGAGGGAAGGCTATATGGAACTATGTGTATAAGTGCAGCGGATTATACATCATGGATGCTTAGAATAGAGTGCAAGAGCTGCCAAGTGATGAAAATGGGTTAATTCTGGT
The DNA here is from genome assembly GCA_026074375.1 of Tanacetum coccineum. Lineage (NCBI taxonomy): Eukaryota > Viridiplantae > Streptophyta > Magnoliopsida > Asterales > Asteraceae > Tanacetum > Tanacetum coccineum. The sequence continues at coordinate 33,328 of BQNB010061479.1, read as the reverse complement.
AACTGATACTTAGTACTGCTAAGCTTAAAAGTTAATATTGTCAGTTATTATGAGCAATATGCAAGATGTTTTGGATTGTGTTTCTTTGTGTTTAGAACTAACATTTTGCAGGATTAGAGCTTAAAGGTTATTTGATTAATAATGGATATGCTGATTTGGTGTGAATGCTGGTGACTTTGTTAATATTGCTGATGTTTCACATGTTGGTTTTCACCACATAACAAATGGTCATCAATTCACCATGTCTAACAGACAAGAAAGAATTGGCTATTCCATGGCAAACGGCGACTGGTAAAAAGTTCTCAAATCTATTGATGGATGGTAGTTTGCCAAAAACTATAAGTGCGAAAGTTAGTATTGCTAGCCTAACTTAGTGCTGCTAAAGTTACCGTTACTAAATACTGTTCAGGGGTAATTTTTGACAAATTAATGGCTACTTTCATCTTAAGTTTCCTTTAGTGCATATATAAGCCTATTAATCAAACAATATATTTTACAAATACCAATTTCTCATAATTCATCAAACCCTAATCGATTTTTACACCGACAAATTAAATTATTCATGGCTGATCTTGATTTTGTAAACCAACATAACCTGGTCGCGTATTTGGAAAAGAGTAATGAGAATGCAGAATTTCATCAAATAGTGGACTTCTTGTCTACATGTTCAATCAACTATGCTCTCACTGTAAGTCCCACTATCTATGCTTCTTATATTGAACAGTTTTGGAATACTGCCACTTCCAAAACAGTCAATTCAGTGAAGCAAATACATGCCATAGTTGATGGCAAGGCAGTATTATTATAAGATTCATCAGTGAGGATTGATCTCTCTTTGATGAGTGAGGCTTGGTATACTTTGGCCTCACAAATGATGCTATTTTTGAAAACCTTGCATTGATGGGGTATGAACAACTTTTAACAAAACTTACTTTCAAAAAGTTCATTCTCTCCACCAATTGTTAATTCCTTAAACATCACCATCCTTCATTGTATAAGTTCAAAATCAATTGGCTGGAATGAGTTTTCAACTAATTTGGCTTCAGCAATTATATGTTTGGCAAAGGGTCAAAAATTTAATTTTTCTAAATTGATTTTTGATGGTATGTTAAGGAACTTGGATCCAAAGAAGTTTTTAATGTATCTAAGGTTTTTACAACTCTTTTTGAATAACTAAGCTTAAAATTATTTGACCAGAACCTTTTAATGATACTTATGACAAACCAAGCCGTCAAAAAAATGTTTTCTCAAAATATGGCAAGGCAAGTAAAAGGTTTTTCAAAAAAGTTTCTCTTTACTTTTTGACTCCATGTTGGTGCAAAACCATGCACCTGAGGGTGAAGTTCAACAATCCTCCAATGAACACCAACTACACTTTTATCTCACAACAAAATGTTTCAGAACCTCATCAGAACCTCAAACTGAAACACCTCCAACAGTTTCCCATGAACCTCAGACTGAAGCTAACATTGAGCATATACTCCCATCTCCATTTGTATATCAAAGAAAACACAGAAAGACACAAAAACATAGGAGAGCCAAAAAGGTCACTGAGTTACCTCAGACTAGTGTGCCTCTAGACCTTGGAGCAGATGAGGCTGTCCATAAGGAGGGGGTGACAGTGTGGAAAGGGCTATCACTACTGATGCTAGCTTAGTTGCAGCACAGGACAATGATAACATAATTAGGACCCAGACCACGGCAATGCCTACTGTTGACATTCCTCAGGGAATGGATACATGTGGCAGTCCCAGGCGCCAAGAAACCATAAGGGGTGCTCTTGCTCAGACTAGGTTTGAGCGAGTGCTTAAAAATCCCAATAAACCACCTCTCCCAGAAGGTCACACATCTGGAAGTGGGGAGGGCAGCATGGAACATACTATTGAATTGATGTACACTGTACCACCTACACCCTATGATTCACCTCTCACAGGAGGTTACACACCTAGAAGTGATGAGGGTAGAATGAAATTGAAAGAATTAATGGATATGTGTACAAAATTGTCAAAACATTTGCTTGACTTAGAGAAAGAGAAGGATGCACAAGCTGTGGAGATCCTCAAACTAAAGCAAAGAGTCAAGAAATTAAAAAGAAAGAGGAAGTCAAGCATCTCACACCCAAGAAGGAGGATATACAGGCAGGTTGAGTCTTCTGATGATGATTTGGATGAGGAGGATGCATCCAAACAGGGGAGGACAAGTGACAAGACGAAGCCAATGTTTAAAGATAGTGATTTTGATGATCTTGATGATCTGGTGGATGAAGGAATGGCTTTTGTTCAAGAGAAAGATGCAAAGAACCAGGGAGTTAGTACTGCTGCACCAAGGACTCCTCCTACTACAACAACAGTCTTTGATGATGAGGATGTTACTATGGCTATGGCTCAGACTTTGATAAAGATGAAGGAAGAGAAAGCTAAGGCGAAAGGAGTTGCTATTAAAGATGTAGAAGACTCTTCTAGACCTATCAGATCAATAACAACACTTCAACCTCTTCCAACTATTGATCCAAAAGACAAAGGTAAGGGTGTACTGGTTGAAGAAGAACCTGAGAAACCAGAGAAAGTAAAAAGAAGGGATCAAGGGTTAGCTCAAATTGAAAGTGATGCAGAGTTAGCTCAAAGATTACATGAGGAAGAGTTAGCAGAGTTGGACAGAGCACAAAAAGAAAAACAAAAGCAAGAAGATGCTACTAATGCTGCTTTGGCTTAAGAGTTTGATGAAATTCAAGCCAGAATAGATGCTGATCATGAACTAGCTGTAAGACTGACACATGAAGAGAAAGAAGAAAAACAAAAAGATTACATGAGGAAGAGTTAGCAGAGTTAGACAGAGCACAAAAAGAAAAACAAAAGCAAGAAGAGGCTACTAATGCTGCTTTGGCTGAAGAGTTTGATGAAATTCAAGCCAGAATAGATGCTGATCATGAACTAGTTGTAAGACTGACATATGAACAGCAAGAAAAATACACAATTGAAGAAAGGGCCACATTGTTATCAGAATACTTTGAAAGAAGAAAGAAACAATTGGCAGCAGAACGAGCAGAGGCAATAAGGAACAAACCACCTACAAGAGCTCAAGTCAGGAACAGGATGATTACTTATCTCAAACATATGGGTAAGTACACTCATCAACAACTGAGGCATAAGACTTTAGAAGAACTTCAGAAGCTATACCAAAAGGAGCAGAAGTGGATTAATGATTTTCAGCCTATGGATATTGAAGAAGATGGTAGCAATACAAAGAAAGCTGGCAAAAGGATAAAGAGAATTGCAGATTCAACTAGTAAGCAAAAGTCACCCAAGAAATCTAAGGTGATAAAAGAACAATAATCTAAAGAAAGTAATGCAGAAGCAGCAGCAGACTATGAGCAAGAAAAGGAAGAGTTGAGAATATGGTTAGCAGTTTTTCCAGATAAAGATAAGACTGTGGATCTAGAGCTTTTGTCTGTTAAGTATCCTATAGTTGATTGGGAATCTCAGAACTTAGGAAGTGTTGATATGGAGGATATTCATGTTTATAAGATAATTAGAGTAGATGGGAATACTAGTTATCACAAAACATTCTCTAGTATGCTGAGGAAATCTGATAGATAAGACTTAATGGATTTGCACAGATTAGTGATGAAAAGGTTTGAAGAAAATACTCTAGAAGGTTATAATTTGTTGCTTTAGGGAGATCTCAAGGTAATGTTTGAACCAAATGATGAAGATGAAGTTTGGAGTAATCAACAGGATTGGACTCTGATTAGTTGGAAACTGTATAAAAATTGTAGAGTTTACTCATTGTTGATGGATGGTACTTTGACCTGCTTCAACATGTTAGTAGAGAAAAGATATCCTCTCATCAAGGAAATGTTGAAAAAAATGTTAAAATGGAAGCTAGAAGCTGAAGTTGAGAGTACAATAGCATTTGAGCTTCTCAAGTTTATCAAGTCATAGGTAGAAGAATAAAGAAGTGTTTGGATACATCCTCCTAGTGTTCAAGATGTTAATGAAGAAACTTGATGATTAACGATGTGAATATCAAGTTTAGGGAATGATTGTTGGGAATTATGGACTTCTACAACTTATTGTTGCTGATTCAACTTGATACTGCTGGTGATGGTTAGTGCTGCTGATGAAGAATCGTGAAAACAGTCTAAGTTGTTAGTACTGTTAGTTATATTAGTTAGTACTGCCAGTACATTGTTAGTACTGCCAGTATAGTTAATACTGTTAGTTAATAGTTAGTGTTGCTGGTCTTATATAGTTAGTACTACTATTATGATATGCATGAGTTAAATTTGGAATAGATATGCATTATCATTATACGCGTTTTGTAAGCCCATTAGGGTTTCCTTAGTGTATAAAAGAAACCCTACGGCATAGTTAGAATCATATCACATCATAGTCAGTCTTTCATAGTTTTTCATAGCTTCAAGGGTGTAAACCCTAACACTGTCAAAGAGTGTTCGTATTAATATATTAGGGCTTATTGTTTTGATTGTATTTCTGTATTTCTTTTTAGTAGTATAAACTAGATTCCGCATAGTTTATATTATACACTCAAAGTTTCAATCTTAGTGCCTTTGGATTTATCCATGGATACTAAACCTTACATCAAGCTAAGGAGTTCAAGATCTGTTCATTGGGATCAACAATTACTAGTTTTAATTTTTGATGGTTAAAGGGTTTACATTTAGTGAAAAAGATATATTATGCTCATTTGGTAAAATAAGAAAGACTTTTGATGAGAGTAGAATTTGAGTTTTGAGTTGTGCTTTTAAATTGTTTGAGCAAAGTTACATATGTTGTGCATTTGCTCATGTTTGGCTTTTCGGAGATGACGACTTTACCAAGTGCATTGAAAGGTAAAATACTTGAATATTTTGGATAAAACATTCAAATCGTCAATCCTACTTCATTGTGTATTTTATGCATATATTTGCCAAATATTCGGAACACAACTATTGAACAAGTAGACTCAATATGACATTATTTACACAAGTGTGAGTTATGATCCGATGCATATTCTTATCGTCTTGGAAATTTACACTGACTCCGACCACGTGGGCAATTACGTCGATCGAAAGAGCACTAGTGGCGTTTGTACGTTCATAGGTTGTTGTCTAACATCTTGGTTATCTAAGAAAAAAATGGCCCTTGCTATCTCCACGACCAAAGCCGGATATGTTTCTGCCAGGAACACATGTAAATATCACTATGGATGAAACAAGCTCTCATTGACTACGACATACGACTCGATGACGTTTCGATTATGTGCGATAATAAAGGCACCATCGACTTAAGCAAAAACCCCGTCCAACACTCTAGAACTAAACATATAGAAATTGATGTTGATCCCAATGAACAGATCTTAAACTCCTTAGCTTGATGTAAGGTTTAGTTGTATTGAATAGATCTAAGACAACTATGGTAGAAGCTAAGATTGAGAATATCACAAACTATGCGGAATCTAGTTTGTAATGCTAAGAAGAACAATGAAACAATAAAACAATCAAAGATAAACAGTTTATCAAACTTTCAGCCTCAATATATTAAATACGAATACTCAAAAGTATTAGGGTTACAAAAAACCTTGAAGCTATGACAATGACTCGTTTTGGTACATTGAATTTTTTGCCCATAGGACCTCCTTTTATACACCAAGGAGTCCTACAAGGCTTACAATACTTTCCTAAGTTATCATAATCTTTTAAACAAATAACTTATACATATCTTTTATAAAAATAACTCAATACTTATCTTCGTAAGTATTCTTGTTCTCTAATCATTTCTCTTGTCTTTATCCATTTGACAGTAGAAACTTTTCCAAGCAGTTGTAATCTTTTAGCAGTTTAAACCAACAGCATTAACTTTTGAACTAGCAGCACTAACTAAGCACAAGCAGTAGTAATAGTACCTTAGGAAGATTTATTTCTTTCTTCATACTGCAAGCAGCTGATAAGTTACACTTAGCAGTGTAACTTTATGCTAGCAGTAGATAACTTAATTCTAGCAATATTGAATTACTTGTTTGTACTAACTTTTATTTTTATAGTTTTATATATAATAAACAGTAGTAACTAGCGAGTAGTAACTTATACTACCAGTACTAATATGCATAATTTCATTAGTATCACCATAGTACAAGTATACACATGAGCAGTTTTAAACCCATTTTTAAGGAATCATCTTAAAGACTTTAAATCCCAACAATCCTCCCCTAAACTTGATGTTTATCTTCTGAATCTTTATTTTCTCTAATCTTCACCAGCAGTAGCTTCTTCAACCAGCAGTAGAAACTTGAGAAGCCTTTATTCCCAACAATCCTCCCCTAAACTTGATATTCATCTTGTTAATCATCAAGTTTCTTCATTATCAGCATCTTGAGCACTAGGAGGATGTATCCAAACACCTTACTGCCTTGGTCTGTTTGCTTGATAGAAGATCTTTCTTAAAAGTTCTCTAGACATCTCACTATCTGCTTCTACTAATAGTCTAGCCACCATCATCAATCCAAGTGTTCCTCTGGTTAAAGGATATTCTTTCTCAACCAACATGAAGATATCATGTCCTCTTACTGAAGATACATGGTGAACACCACATGTATCATAAAGCCTCCATACCAAAGGATCATGCATATACCTTTGAAGCTTCCATAGAATATCATCATTATCTGGTTCAAACAATCTCTTCAGTTCAACCCACAATTCCTTCTCTTTATCATCTGTAGGCTCTGTTGTACTGAACCTCTCCTTAACCAAATCCCAAAGCTTAACCAGGTCATCTCTATCAAATTTCTTCAACATATCAGCAAAAATCTGATAAGCTTCTGTATGGTTTCCAACTCTGATAATTCTCCAATACCTTCTTGTGTCTTCAGAGTAAACCTCCCAGTCTATGATTGGATACCTAACCTGCAAAGGTTGAATAACAAGTTCTTCCACTGGAACTATCACTAATAATTTCTGTAGTTCTTCTTCTGATAATTCTTTTTCCTTTTCTGCTGATTGTTCTTCACCTGAACCTGAAGCTTCTCCAATCTTTTGTCTTTTAACAGGCTTTTCTAAAACTTCTTGACCTGCTCTTTTCAGTCTCTGAACCTCCAACTCAGAACCCATAGGCACAAAAGATTGTACCCTCCTCATAGTAGTTTCAAAGATGTCTTTAACCTGCTCAAATGAAAGTGACTTCAATTGTTTAATAGAGTAACCTCCTTCTTGGTTCTTGATGTAATTTGACATGTAATCCTTTTGTTGAGCAGGAGTCATTGGCTTGTTCCTCTTAGCTTCAGCTCTTTGTTGAGCAAAGAACTTCTTTCTTTGATTGACAAGTTCCACAAGCTTCATTGGTAAATCTTCTTCACTACACTTTTCACCTGCTTGTAACTGTTGAACAAAATCTTTATCTGCTGCAACTCTAGCCAATACATCATCCCATTCAGCATCTGTAAAACCCTGAGCTGCTTGATGCACTTGAGCCATTCTCTATCTTTCTTCTGCATCAAACTCTTCTTGTAGATTTTGAGCTACTTCTTCATCCCTGCTAATTTGAGCCCGCTCTCTTTGTTTCATCTTCCTTGGAGACTCAGTTTCATCCATTTTAGCCTTACCTTTATCTTTAGCAGCACTTTTTCTGATCTCTATAAGTGTCTTTGCAAGGGTTAAATAATCAGTAGTAGTATCTGCATTTCTTTGAGGACTGGCAGTACTAACTTCTTGTGTAGCAGTACTAACTTCTTGTGCAGCAGTACTAACTTCTTGTGCAGCAGTACTAACTTCTTGACCATCACCAAAACCTTCTTGAGTTTCCAAATTCTATCCATACCTCCCCTAAACTTCAACATGTGGAGAAACTAAAGAAATTATAGCATCCAAATCCATTTCTTCTATCAGACTCCTCCCCTATTTGGAAGGATCCTTTGCAACTAAATCCTCTTCATCTTCAGAGGTAATAAGTGTCAATCTCCTTCTTTTAGACTTAGACTTCTGAAACTTTAACTCATCCTAAAGAGACTTTACCCTATTGATTAACTTCTTAAAAGCAGTAGCATACAACTTCTTTGTCTTCTTGAGATCATATTCCAATCCTTCTACCTTCTGTATCATGGAGTGTCATACTGCCCTTATCACTTCCAAGTGTGTGACTTCCTGGGAGAGGTGAATCATGGGCCATGGTAGGGGACTTAGAGATGTTACCACTATTCTGTCATGCATCTATGCTAGAGACAGTAGTGGCAGCCTCTCCATGAACAACATTCACACCTGTGAATGCAGCCTCATCTGCAACTGGGGTCTGAGTAGGAAAGTTGGACTAAAGAATCTCAACTTCCTGTCCTGAATAGATTACCTAATGTTGAAGAAGTAATGGTTTTAGTTATTTGTGGGGGTAATGTATGTGGGTTCAGAAATCGGTGATTGAGCTTATGTATCTTGGTGTGTTTCAGTAGATGGAGCCATGAGGGGTGTGTGTTGGGATCCAGCTGGGATTGTTGGTCCTTCACCCTGACCAGGTTGCTCAATAGCAAGCATAGTGGGAAATAAGGTGTTTCCTCCCCAGAATATCCCTTGGTAACCCTTCTCATGTTACTAAACAATTTTGATGTAAGGGTATGAGTGATATAAATTCTTTTTTGTGAAAAAAGCAACATTTTCCTTTTGTTCAAAAAGATTTGAATAAATCTTGTATACATGAGAAATTTACTTTGATTATCCAAGTTTTTCACCATACCATCAAAAATCAACTTTGAAAAATTAAAGGTCCTATTTGTGGCCAAGCAAATTATAGCAGTTGCTATATTACTACTAAACTGTTCCCAAACTGTTTTCTTTGGACTTAAACAATGAAGAATGGTATGGATCATGAACTTCCACTGAGGTGAAAAATGGCCTTTTTGAAAAGTTAGTTTATCAGAAGTTATAGCATACCCCATCAGTGAGAGTTGGTCAAAAATTTCAGTATTTGGTAATGAACTGAGACCACCAGCATCTGCTAATTGGAGATATTTCCTAACAGATACTATAGTAACAATTTTAACATGACCATCGACTGTGGCAGTTATTTCTTGTTCCCCATTATCAAGTGTATTGACAATAGCAGTCTGTCAAAACTGTTTGATGTGAGAATCATAGATAGTAGGATTTTCAAAGAGAGCAAACCTGATGTGAGAAGCATTTAGAATATCCACTATCTGATGAAAGCCTTCACTTCCATATGTTTTCTCCAAGAGAGCAACCATGTTGTGTTGATCACAGTACTTCAAATTCGCCATTTAGTGATTAATTTATCATAAGGGTTTTGGGTTTAAGTTCGTTGATGAGAGTATGAGGGTTTGGCAAAGTTAATTGAGATTTTATAGCAAGAGCTTAAGGTTGTGAATGGACCAACTGAATAAGATTGAATCTTTATCTTGAAGAAAGCTTATAAGGGAAAGAAAGATCAAGAATTATCCAAATTATAAACCCCTATAAGCGAAGGTGTTGGCGGAAATATCTCAACGGCTATAGTTAATTAATGAAAATCTGTTATGCTTCAAACATTATTAACGGTAACGCAGCAGTACTAATATTAGCCTACCAGTATTAACTTTTTGCCTAGCAGTACTGATATTAGTCGAACAGTATTAACTTTTTCTCCAATAACTATACAACAACATGCCTCTATTCATCACAAGCACACTAGAAATGACTAGATAGACATGTGAGAATTCATGAGAATCCATATTTATGTACAACCCATGAATAGAAAGTAGATAGTGGTAAGCTAGAAGTTCCATCAATTCCTTTAGGTTTCATATTGTCCTCCCCACTTCCAAGTGTGTTAACTCTTGAGAGAGGTGGATCATTAGACTGTTTAGATGCAGCCTCAAACCTAGTTTGAGCTTCTGCACCCCCCCAATATGGTAACTTGGCACCTAGGACTACTACCTGAACCAGTTCCCTGAGAAAAAGATTCATTAAGTGTTGCCATGGATTGGGTCCTATTTATGTTACCACTATCCTGCTCTGCTTCTAAGCTAGAAGCAGTAGTGGCAGCCCTTTCCATTCTGTCTTCCCACTCCTTATAGACAGTCTCATCTGTAACAAGGTGAATAGGTCCACTAGACTGAGATATCTTAGTGGTCCTTTTGGCTTTTCTAGGTTTGTGGGTCTTTTTGAGTTGAGATGATGATAAAATAGTGATTGGTTCTTCATTAGAGAGTTGAGCAGATGTGGATGTGCGTTGGGGATCAGTGGGTTGTCCTGACCCTTCACCCACTTCTGCAATGTCCACCACACTATTCTGACTAGACTATCAACTTGATTCGGGACTCTCTCCAATTGATAACTTAATTGAGAAGTTACACCAACAAACTGCCCTTCTCACCCAAGTCATAAAAAACATACCTACCTCAAAACAAATAATCAACTCAGAACTTCATCAAATCCTAGGAACCAAGCTACACTTCAAGACGGCAGGGTTGTGGTTCAGAATGTTCAGGGTCGACAGAATAGAGGACAGGGTAACAATGCACGGGGTGCAGGTACGACTGGTTATGGGGGAGCTCTGAACAGAGTCGGGAATGCTAATCCAGGTCAAGCAAGGCAGGTTAAGTGCTATAACTGCAACGATATAGGCCACATAGCAAGGAACTGCACTCAGCCCAAGCGACCATAGAACTCCGAATACTTCAAAAACAAGATGTTACTGATGCAAGCTCAGGAGAATAGAGTAGCATTGGATGAAGAACAGTTACTATTTCTTGCAGGTGGACAAGACAACGCTGTTGATGAAGATGTGAGAGCAACCTGTTCAAAGATTAAGCACTCATGTGGATTAATGTGTTTCATCTAATGACTTGATGCTTTGATTCTGATGTTGATGTGCAACCTATGGCACAACTATGTTCATAGGTCTAATCTATCATCTGCAGATCCTGTTATGATGAAGCCGGTCCGTCATATGATACGGACATTCTATCTGAGGTACACGACCATGATCACTATCAGGATGCTGTTTGTGAACATCATGAAGAACACGAGATGCGTGACAATGTACAACCAAACTACGTTGTTTACTCACATGCCGATTATACGAGTAATAGTAATATGATTCCGTATGATCAGTATGTGAAAGACAACGCAGTGCCAGTTGTACAAAGCAATGTATCTTCTGTTACAAATGATGCATACATGAAAGATATAAATGAGATGTGTGAATCCTCATATCCCAATCTGTCTCTAAAACAACACGGAACATAGTAGTTGATAATTCACTAACTGCTGAACTTGAAACTTATAAGGAACAAGTTGAACTGTATGAAAGATGGGCCAGGTTTGAATTAACAGAAAGAGAACAAACTATTGATGAACAATTAAGAATAGTTATCACTGACCGTAACATTAAGGAAGAAAATTTGAAAAAGGAACTTCATTCTGTAAAATTGCAACTTGCTTCTACCATCAACCATAACAAGTCAATGGTAGAAGAAGTTACGTCTTTGAAAAAAGATTTTAAACAGAAAGAAAACAAATACCTTGAAGAATTTTTGGACATGAAAGCTTTAAAAGAAAAGTCAAGGATAGATTATACAAACAAGACCAGTCCTCTTCAAAACATTCACGATGTTTTAAACCAAAAGCCCCTATATAATGAACTGAATAAGGTAGCTATTAGTTACAAGAACCCCTTATGTCTCACCTGTGCAAAGCAAGTTCAACCTGCTCTGTATAATGGTTATGAAATTGTCCAAAACAATCATGTCCCAGCTATAGTGCACAACACAGAGGATATACCCTAGAGATAGCTGAAATCACTAGGAGAAAAATGCATGACAAAGTGAAAGACCCTGATGTGGTGACCTCATAAGGTTAAGATTGCACCACCTGATTACTCGAAAGAGAATTATTTAGCGACCTTCACACCACAAAAGCAATTGACCCCTGAGCAAATATTTGGTCTCAAGACATCATCAAGATGAAAGCCAAAGCTCTCAAAGAGCAGACCACTGCCTCAAGACCAAATTAAAGCGTTGACATGTATCCCCCGCTAAATACAAAGAACTCTGCAACGCTTGTCCCAAGTGCTTCCAACAAAGAGTCAATAAAAATTAATATTTTGCACTAATACAACTCTTTTTTTCGACTTGAAAAAACCTGTAACAGTAGAATTCACAACCAACGGGGCCTCACTGTGAAGGGAAATAGGTTTTTGAAATAGAACAAACCAATGCATGTACTCACCGAGGTCATTGCATTTTCCAAAACACTTAAAGAACATTCGAGGGCATTCAAAGGCTCTAACAAAAGAAATAAAGAAATGAAAGAAATTTTTGAAGAGTTGGAAGCTAGGTTGACCACAACTTTAAAAAGGAAGCATAAATGAGATTGAACGGAAAAATCTTCTTATTGCAAATGATAATTTAAATTTGATTCTTGTTCAAAGATGTGTTTCATGTTATCAAAAAACGAATTCTAAGCTTAATGTTCTAGTTTTACTGAAAGTGCATTAGGCCCACACTAGTCTTAAAGCACCTTTATCTGGAACTTTGAAGTGACATTCTAATTTACGTGATAAAATTCAAAGATAATCATGATGAGATTTAATAAAACGGTTTTCTCTTCTGATCTTGAGGTAGAATCATTTAATCTGCAGTTATAAAATCTCAAAATCTTAAAGAAAGTTTTAGAAATAACGACAATGCTCTACCACTCGAGATGTTTCCTGATTTGAACCATAATCATTTTTGTAAATCGAAAAGATAAAACCTCAATCAAGGAAAAGACAACACGCCATCAAAAAAATTAGAATGCAAATCTCTCAAATGACTGAAACCAATAGTGAAGCAAACCGACAACTTGAATTCAGGCCTTGGGACTTTCAAATCACTCAATTAAATGAAAAAATCAATGTTCTTCAATAAAAGAACAAAATGATCTTTTGGTCCAGAAAATTGAAAGATTAAAGCTACATTACAAGGAATTGTAAGATTCTAATTAAGATCAACAAAACGTGCTAAGCATCTAGAAACATACACCTGCCATATTCAACTAAAGAAGAGAGTCGGAAAGGTACAGAATACAGAAATAATAACTATCACTGTCATTAAGGATCAAGTAAAAAACCAAAAGGTTTTTGCACTAGAAAGTATCTATAATGTTAAAACCTATTCCCGCATCGCAATAGGAATAATTGGAAGTGCATCAAGTTTATCTCAAACAACTTAAGGAGAAATGTAGAACCCCTTTCCGCGAGATCGAAGAGGAAGCAAAGGCTGAAAGACCATTAGATAGATCACCATTTGCATCAATCAAATGACTTGCAAGAATATACTTGCCATCGCTTGCCGTAACACGCAATCACTCTCTAGAAAAGTTAGAATATTGAATGACACTTGTCCAAAAGCCTAATATACGAGATAAACAACATGCTTCCTACCTTTACCCTAAAGGAAAAAGCAAGTCACTTTTTGAGAAATAATGTCAATGTCAAAAAGTAACACCAATAAACCAGTAAGCAACTGAACTGTCAGAAGACTAATGTCCCTGTGCCTCCTTCTACAGGAGTAAACAGTTGCACTAATGCTAGCGGATCACAACCTAGGAGCAATACCAAGAAAAATATGATCTTGTCAGCTAAAAGTGTCAACATGAAGAAAGTAGAAGAACGCCCTAGGGACAATTAAGTCTAGTCTGAAAACCACGAATCGTGTTGATTCTAGTATTAGCTCTAAGCATACTGTAATTAATTCGAATTCCTCATTCTGTTTGCCCAAACATGTAACAAAGCTTAATTATATTGCAAATCATGATATGGCGTGTGGGTACTTATTTGCACTTTGTGAATGCAACTCCCTCTGTTAAAAATGTTGTGCGTAAAGCTAAGCAAGTTTAGAAACCTAAGCAAGTCAAGCAAGTATGGAAACCAACAAGCAACATACTTACCACTGTAGGTTATCAATGGATGCCTACAGGAAGAACATTCACTTTAGGAGAACAGTGCCCTTTAACTAGGCTCACTAAACCTAACAAAGTGTCAGCGATTGTTTATGCTAACCCGAGGGAACCCAACCACATTAGGGGATATAAACTCCAAACTCTCCATCTTTGTCTATTTTCTAATGCAGGTTGTACAGATCGTCCTTTGGTATTTGGACTCAGGCTATTCAAAACATATAACAGGGGATCGCTCGCGGCTCAAGAATTTCGTGAAAAAGTTCCATCCGTGACGGTTAGATTCGGAAATGACCACTTTGGTGCTATCATGATGGGTTATAGAGACTACGTTATTGTTGAAAGTGTGATCTCCAGTTATACCTCTGTGACAGGACTAGGACACAATCTGTTTTTGTGGTCAATTTTGTAACTCAATCTAGAAGTTGCCTTCAGAAAGCTTCTTGCTACTTCAGAGATACGAATGGTGTTGAATTAATTAAAGGTTCTCATGGTTCTAATTTATACACCATCTCGATCGAAGACATGTTGAAGTCCTCTCCAATTTGCTTGTTGTCCAAAGCCTCCAGGAACAAATCATGGTTGTGGCATCGACGTTTAAACCACTTGAACTTCGGTACCATCAATGACCTTGCAAGAAAAGATTTAGTTCGAGGCTTACCTAGATTAAAGTTTTGAGAAGATCATCTCTGCTAACCACGTGTCAACTAGAAGAGCAAAAAGACCTAACCCACAACCCAAAACTGAAAACACCAACTTGGAAGTTCTTAATACCCTTCATATGGATTTATGTGGACCAATGCGAGTTCAAACGATAAATGGGAAGAAATACATCTTAGTTATTATTGATGATTATTCACAGTTTACTTGGGTTAAATTTTTGAGATCGAAACATGAGACCCCATAGGTGGTCATCAAGTTTCTGAAGCAAATACAAGTTGGTCTCAATAAAACTGTTAGAAACATCTGTACCAATAATGGAACAGAATTTGTCAATAAAGATTTGACTGATTATTATGAACGTGTCGGCATTTTTCATCAAAAGACAGTTCCGAGGACTCCACGGCAGAACGACGTTGTCGAAAGACAGAACCGTACACTTGTTGAGGCTGCTAGGACAATGCTGATCTTTTCCAAAGCCCCGATGATTCTATGGGCAGAAGCTGTGGCTACTGCGTGTTTACAACCAAAAACCGATTATCCCTTATTCACACATATCGTGCACTGCAAAACCCCATATGATCTGAGTGGCATGACAAGAAGCAGATCTAACTTCTCAGCATCTTTTGGGCTCTTTGTTTACCCTAACAAATGACAAGCGAAGACCTGGGAAAATTCCAATTAATAGCGGATCTTGGAATATTCTGTGGTTATGCTCCTAGCAGGAAAGGTATCATCTACAACAAAAAACCCGACGTATATGGAAACCATTCACTGCAATTTCGATGAGCTGCCTGAGCAAATAGGGCTCCTGGCAACTCATACATGACCCGCTTTCAACTTTTCTGACCCTTGGACAGATAAGTCAAGTCCTCGTATCCAAATCCCCGTTCCCAGTACTCCTATTATCCCCTCACAATAAAGATCTGGAGATTCTATTCCAACCAATGTTCGATGAATACCTGGAACCTCCTCGTGTTAAAAGACCGGTTCCTCCTGTTCCAGCAGCTCAAGTTCCAGTCAACTCAACCGGTACACCTTCATCTACTACCATTGATCAAGATGCACATTCTCCAAGTCATTTATCGCAATCATTTTCGCATTCCAATCTACCAAGTTTACATCAAGGCATTGCAAAGAAGCCGAATCTTCCTCCTCTTATGAAAGACATATCCTTTTGCTCCTATTGACAAAGGATCACTTCATAAACATATTTGCTCTAGGAAACCTAGGTCCTGAAGCATCATCATCCGGGGGAATCTTAGTTTCAACACCGAATCTTCCTAATGTAATCTCAAACACTTCATCATTTCAGGAAATGGAGCAAAGATCACCCGCTGGATAATATTATTGGCACAATACCCTCCTACCGGGTACCAACAAAAACAACCTAGCAACCGATGCCTTGTGGTGCTTAGTATAACTCTGCCTGTCAAAAAGTCGAACCAAAGAACTTCAATTCAAAATCTGCAATAACTAAGATTGTTGGTTTTTGAAAGCATGAAAGTGAGATTTCTGAATAAAGACGACTTCAAGTATGGGAACTAGTACCTCCACCAAATGTGTCATGTTATGCTCTCAAGGATCGACAAAGTTAAACTTGATGATACGGTGATGTTTCTGAAAACAAGGCTCGGTTGGTGGCCAAGGGATATCGACAACAGGAGGGAATTGACTTCGAGGAATCCTTTCCCACCATTTCACTATCGAGCTATTCGAATCTTCACGCCAATGCCGCAAGTAAAAACATACCAGCTTCAGATGAATGTCAAAACAACATTCCTTAATGACTAGTTGAAGGAAGAAGTCTATGTTAGTCAACTAGAGGGATTCGTTGATCCAGATCATCTGACATATGTTTATCGTCTGAAGAAGGTTTGTACGGTTTAAAACAATCCTCGGAGCGTGGTACGTTAGCCCGATCTTGATTTCCTTCTGGACACAAATTTTCCAAGTGTAGTTAATAGCCTACATTATTCACTAGGAAACATGCAAACTATATTCTCTTGTTCAAATATATGTTGATCATAGCAATTAGCCTTGCACCGATCCCTAAAGCGGTGAACATAGTTTCCAATGAGATGAGTTCCAAATTTCAAATGTCAATGAGAGGGACAAATTCCTTTTTCTTAGCTTTACAAGTTTCTCAAAAATCCCGGAGCATTTTTATTAATCAATCATAATGTGCTCTTGAATATTAATGAAATAGGGTGGATCGTGTGACCCGATTTGATATAACCCATGGTAGATTGACTTAATCTGATGAGACCCCTTAGGATTCCAGTTGACCAGACTTGATTTCGTAGTATGGTCGGCTCCTTAATGTATCTCACTGCCAGCAGACCCGACCTTGTATTCGCTGTATGCATGTGTGCTAGGTATCAGGTTTCGCCTACCAAAAAGCACATTGAAGCACTTAAGCGTGTCTTTCGATACCCGAAAGACACTGCTATGGCACTAACACGACCGTATGCAGGATTTGGACCTTGCAGTGGTCAAGAACACACAACAAGAAGTAACCGTCACGAAGTGGCTCAGTTCCTTGAATAAACTAGTCAGTTGGTCCTCAAAGAAACAAAAGAGTACTGCGATCAAGTCAAACAAACAAGGCTAGAATAAACATTGCCCATGTCTGGAAGTTGTGCTCAGATACTTTTGGATGAGAATCCACAACAGCGTAATAGACATATACGGCTTTGTTCTTCAATAAATTCCCATTCCCTTGTATTATGACAATCGCAGTGCCATTGCGCTCTGCTGCAATAATTTCCAGCACTCCCGGTCCAAGCACATTGATATTCGACACCATTTTATTCGAGAGCAAGTTGAGAAAGGCGTGGTTGAATTGTACTTCGTGATGACAGATTATCAGCTCGCGGATATATTCACCAAAGCATTACCAAGAGAGCGGTTTGAATTCCTACTCCTGCGACTTGGTAAAAAAAAATAAAAATAAAAAAAAAAAAAAAAAAAAAAAAATGGAAGAGTATGTCACCGGAAAACCTAAACCAACTTTCAGGAAGGATAAGAGGAGTAAAGGATGGTCCTCCTAACTATCCTATGTAAAGATGTATAAGATATCAATTTTTAAAAGAAAATACAAAAATAAAAACCTAGACAAAAAACCATAAAAAATAGAAAATAAAAAATACCAAAATTAAATTTTCAAAGACATATCTTCCGTCTATCGATAACATTTAAAACGTCATACTAGAAATGTCATATCATAATAATACAGAACAATACGGGTCTTTAATGAAAGCTACTCGATAACGAGGAAGTTCAAATTTTTCTAAAACCTGTCTTAATGGCTTGCTGTTATCAGACGTGCAAACCCGTTTCTCTCAAAATTAAGGAAAAGCATGTCGCCAAAAAGACAACTATTCCTAACAACGGGTGATTAAGTTCTCCCGGGTATGGATTACTTTATATCCATGCAACTTTGATCTAATGTACACTTCAGTGCATTATTTCCTGACACTGAAGAGAAGTCTTCTATCTATCTACATAATTTCACGCCTATGAATATTCATAAAATTATTTGGCTTTCACAATGGAGGGTAAAATTGTTTGTTCGAAAAAATCAATCGGACTTATTTTTTCATAAATTTGCTACTCAATCAACGACTACAATAAAAAAAACAACAATAACATAACAAAAAAACAGAGCTATAAATATTTCAATAGAAAACGGGTCATTGAATGAGGGGGATAAAATGTGATTTAACTATGAAAATCTGATAAAAAATGTGATCTTTTGGACTCAAGTGTAGGCTCTCTTTCCCCTACCCATAATGTGTGAAAACCTTTTTTCTTCCTTCGAAATATATCGATGCACATATAGAGGAGGTGGAGCAAATGGTGTTAATGATGGCCATCAATGGAAAACAAAGACTGACCCTGAAATGACTTTAATATCAAGTTATAAGGATGAAAGGTTAGGTACTCAATCTCCATAATCCCCATGGATCCTACCAGAAGAGCCAAAGGACTCAAATCTACCCAAGGGACAATCCAACTAGTTAGTGTAGAAGTCCTAGGTATGATTTACAAAAGAGTAATGTAGAATAAGGGAATAGTGGCGGAGGAAGAAGTGCGGGGACTGAGAATTGAGCTAGTACATCTCACTCATCAGGAAACCATAACATACCCAACAAGGTTCTAGTCTAATGAAGTCTTCTCTAGCTCGGAAGTACTTCTACTTTGAATTGGGTTTGAAGAAATAAAAAAAAGAAAAGTTAAAATAAAAGGGTGAAAAGAAACCCAAAAAGCGACCAAAAACAAAAACAAAAAAGCAAACCCCAAACAGCCCCAACCCCACGCCGCCCCCCCACCCCTCCTATATAAACACATTTAGGTAGAAACCCACCCCCCAAACCCCGGCGACACTACATAAACAACATATGTTGTCAAATCCCACCTGGTTGTTTGCTGACATTGAAGACAAAAGTATCATGGGAACCGAGTTGGATACCTTACAACACCAACCCCCCTTACATACACACCCCTAACCTCATACAACCAAAACACACAAAATATACAAACAAAAAAGACAAATACAAAGCCTTCCAAGCCTCCCTAGCCCACTCAAACCTAAGTAAACCCTCCTAACCCATCCCTAGACCACGCTAAGCCACTCAAGCATCCCTCCAAAAGTATTCCTTGTTTTTATTTCTCAATTCTCAGCGAAAGATTCATTACATATTCTATTTTCTAATTTGACTCTCCACACCCTCTCTTCATACTCCTCTTCTCAATACTCCCGACCACTCTCTGTCCCTCTCTCGACTCCGAGTTAGATGATATTGAAAAGGTGACAAGTCTGCCTCAGCCCATCAACCGACTACTAAAACAAAAGTGCACTATAGAGTCTAGAGCATGAAGATCAACCATAAATCTCGCTAGGACACGAATACAAATTATGCTTGCTTATCACACACTGTGATAACAAGTAAAATCTTAAGAGTCCTACGCATTATCCTCGTAGTATTACCAGAACATCCGAGTGATACGAAAGTATTCACAATGAAGATGGAAATCCTTCTAGAGCCAACATCTAACAAGCTCTTGGTAGGTGACATTGAGATCACATATGGATTAAACTTTGTGAACAAATGGAAAAATCAGACGATGGTGCGATATCTTTATTAATCAAGCGTGTTTCCAGGCAGTGAATTGACAATAGTTTTTGAAAACCATTCGATGTGCTCACAACTGATTTTCTCGGGCACATTGACTGTGGAATAGTTTCAAAACAAATGCATTTCTGATGAAATTTGATTATGTGCTATAAAACACTCTTGACGTGTCACAAAAATACTTTCTCAAGTGATACGTCAATTGATTTTCAAATTAATTTTTCACATCAATTGGTAAGACAGTAACTAACCGATTCACTCTTATCGTGCTGTCTGCTTTGAGACGTTTCGATAAAGAGAACAGGAAGTATGGTGATTCTGATGGTTGTTCATTAGATGATCCGATACTTATACTGGAAATCTTATCAAGGATATTGCTTTCTTAAGATGAATCTACATGATCACGAGGTCGTCCTCACGATTCGGAGTTTGATCCAATCAGACTTAGCGAATGACAAAAGCCATAATTCGCCACATGCTTAATGCTAACATGGTTTTATCACAGGTTCACGTAAAGATAGAGATGGAGATACCTCGTTCCAGTAGAGTTAATTCACAACCCCATGCTCACACTTAATGTTACTAATCAAAGACATCATGACAAATAAAAGACCTACAACACAACTTCCGCAACTCTGATGAGTAATCTCATGATCCAGAAAAGTGTGAGCATGCGGGTCCGAAGGTCACAACTTCACATGAAGGCAATACTCCACAACAAGGATGATTAAGATATGAATCTCAAAAAGCTCAAATATCAACACAAGTCTAAAGGAACAAAGCTCAAAGATCACTACTTGTAGTATAGAGACGGATCTTGAAGAATCAAAAGACTACGAGCCAGAATCAAAGATCAAATAAAAGATAGCTAGGATTCGATTTGTATTTTCTGGGGTGACCTCCCTTAGGGGGAGATTGTTAAAATTAATGAAAATCCATATAAAAGACTCGTCACCACCTGAATGTCTAGCATAGGTTAGCTCGTAGCCTTAATAGTAATCGTTTAATTACCGTGTGACTTATGGTGTTAGGCCGGGTCTTTACCCACATGTTATCCTACTCCATAGCCCACGTAGGGGCATAAAACACATGTATATATACCCCTTTCCAGCCATGGGAAGGGGTTGGTTGATCATTTCATAATATACACACATAAGGTGTAGTTTCTGTAGATCCCTTTGAATATAGATCTTTCTACCTTTTAAGTTTAGCCAATATTGAATAGATTCCCACACAAACACAGAGAAAACAAGACTATAAAACACTAGAATTATGCGAAAACATACCTTTATAATGCTAAGAAGAACAATGAATATTGATAACTAACTTTTGTATTAATCTGCTAAAACAATTACAGATTACTAACTATGAGATATGAGATTGTATATGAGAATCTATCCTTCTCTAATGCGTAGGGTTCCTTTTATAGACAAGGATAAACCCTACAACTTACAAAATAGAGTAAAAGATAATGCATATCTTTTCCTATAATATCTCATGCATATCTCTTAAACGGTACTAACTATTTTATACTATCAGTACTAACTAACTGATCAGTACTAACTATTTTGTATTTGTCGTACTAATTACAACTATCGGTACTAACTAATATAACTAACGGTACTAAGTCAGGAATGCATAATTCCCAACAATCCTCCCCTAAACATGATTGTTGAACTTGTTTAACTTTATGTTTCTTCAGTTTATTCTTCTTAAGCTCTTGATCTGTGCCTTTAAGTGTTTAATTTCTTTGGCTTGATCTGTAAAACCCTGTATACAAAGAGACACAAAGATCATTCACACACTTAGAGTGTCATGCCACCCTTATTCCCTGAAAGGGATCTATCACTGGATGACTGACCTCCCATGATTCCCACCAGAACCCTCTAGAATGGAATCAGGAATATGAGTAGTAGGTGAAGGTCTGGGAGAAGGGTCAGTCTGTGTCTCATGTTGGTCTTCACTTAGGTGAGGAGGAGAAGGTATGGGTTGAGGTTCAGATTGTCTTTCTAAAGTGTCACCCTCATCCTCAGTTGGTTGAACCAACATAGAATCAAACAAAGGTGTTACATTCCCTGAAAAATGTTTTCCCTTTTTAACCATAAAAGAGAAAACTTTACTAGTCAAAGCATTAATAGGGAAATGGTCTAAGGGCACAGGCACATTCTTTAGCTGTGTATCCAAAAAGACTGAAATAAATCTTGGATACATAACAAACTTTTTCTTTGCATCCAAGTGTCGCATCATACCATCAAAATTAATTTAGAAAAATTATATTTCTCATTAGTGGTTAAGTAAATACTGCGTGTGGCAACATTAGTATAAGAATTTGATCCTAATAATGCTTTTAGAACTTTTGCATGATTCATGGTATTGAAAAAAAATCTCCACTGGGTAAAAACAGCAGCTTGTTAAGATGTTAAGACAGTTAGGTCCCCCTCATACCCCATTAGCTGAATAGCATCAAATATAGCCTGATTTGGCAAAGAATCTATCCCATCAGCATCATCAAAAAGAAGATCACTTCTTATTGATGCCTCTAAGATAGACACAGGCTTGCCAGCTACTTTGGCAGTAATATACCTATCATTGTTGATTATTTTGGATTTAGCAAACATCCAAAACTGTTCAACAAATGTAGTAGAGACTACAGGACTTACAGTGAGAGCATAGTGAATGGAACTTCGCGTAAGAAAGCTGATAATCTCATGAAACTCTGTATTCCCATCAGTCTTTTCCAAGTAAGCGACCAGTTGTGTTTTAGGGCAGATCAAGAACACATACATGATGAATTGATAGAGCGACGATGAGTATAAATTAGAATTTGATAGAATAAAGAATGAAGAGATTTACGTGAGTAAACTGTGCAATTAAGATGGGTTTATATAGGTTGAACAAACCTAAAATCAAAGAAACCATTTCAATTTACACTTTAGACCCTTGGCGGTATTTTCTCCAACGTCTTTATAGCGGTACTATCTTTGCCCAACGGTATTAACTTTTGCACTGTTCCTACTCACTTTTGTCAACCAGAGAATGTAACAAGTCGTGGCTACAAACAGTTCTCATACCATCTATATCTCTTTCCAATGACTCTCTAAAACCCAAATAACTCCATGAAATTCATCACTATGGTCAAGATTCTTCTACACACTAAACACTTCATACAAATTGTACAACAAATCATATTGCCTCCCCTAGCTAATGCAAGTTATAGATTGATCATCCCATTAGTAACCTACCAAAAACTGGAACCTGTTAACATCAATTTCCTTGGTGTAAAGAATCAGCAACATGTCATCATGTTAACTTTAGCACCTGGATAAGTTTCTTCTCATAAGCATCCCTAATGAAGTGGTGCCTAATTGGAATATGCTTTGTTTTGGAGTGAAATACTGGATTCTTTACAATGCATATAGTACGCTCGTATTTCAAATGTAGATCTTTGGTTCATGAAAGTGAACCCATACTCTAACAATTTGAATTTTGAATTCCAACAAACTTGCCCACAACATTTGCATCAGCGAACATAATCTGCCTCTGTAGTAGAATAGCACAATTGTCTTGCTTGTTCATTGCCATGAAATAAGTCTCCTTCGCAAGAAATATGACTACCTCCTGTTTGGATTTTCCGTGTCAAGATTTGCTCCAGCAAAGTCCCACTATCTGAGTAGGCTTCTAGGTCAAATGATGACACTCTAGGATACCAAAGGCCCAGTTTGGGTTTGCCTTTTAGATACCTAAAGATTCTCTTTACAACATTTAGATGGGAGGTCTTTGGAGTGACCTGAAACCTAGAACAAGCACAGACTGCAAACATAATATCAGGCCTAGAAGCAGTCAAGTACATTAAAGAGCCAATCATGGATCTATAAAGGTGTACATCCACATCACTAGCTTCCTCATCCTTAACTAAAGGCTTCTAGGTCTCAATTGGTGTACTAGCAGTCTTTACACTGGCAAAATCAAACTTCTTCAGGATTTCTGCAACATACTTATCCTGACTTATAAAAATACCATCTTCTTTCTGTTTGACTTGTAATCCAAGAAAGAAGGTGAGCTCTCCCATAGAACTCATCTGAAATCTACTCTTCATCAATGCCTCAAATTCATCACACCAAGATCTCTTTGTAGAACCAAAAATAATATCATCCACATAAACTTGTATTCAAATGATATCATTTTGTCATCTTCTAATGAAAAGAAGTCTTGTCCAATAGTTTCCTTCTCTGGTATCCGAATCTTCAACAAGAGAAGTAGATAAAAGGTAGCATACAAGGCTCTGGGAGCTATGGTGTAAACCATAAAGCTCAGTTCACTACTTTGTAGACCTTCTTAGGACCATAGGATTACAAAGACCTGGAGGTTGTACACATACCTCCTCATCAATTTTGCCATACAGGAAGGCACTTTTCACATCCATTTGATAGACTATGAATCCCATGTAAGAAGCAAAGGCTAAAAAGATCCTAATGGCTTCAATCCTAGCCACAGGAGCAAAAACCTCATCATAATCTATCCCTTCCTCTTGCCTATGCCCTGACAACCACCTTGCCTTATTTCTAACCACGAACACTCTTTCATCCTTCTTATATTAAGTAAACCCCTTTTGTTCCAATTGCCTTCTTCCTATAAGGCAAATCTACAAGAATCAAACTTTCTGAATCTAATTGCAGCAGTTCTTCTTATAGCATCAACCTAACTTTCATCTTCAAGTGCTTCAGATATCTTCTTGGGTTCATTTTGAGACAAGAAACAAGCAAATAAACAATGCTGGAAGTCCTTATGATTATTTCTTCTCTGCTTTTGAATATAACTTACAAAAGCATAGGCTCTAGAACTTTTGGTCACTTTGCTCCTTTGTTTGAACTGCTTGATCTGGATCTCTAAGAATTAGAGTCGAAGGATGAATAGAGTTAATCCTTGATGTGGGAATAGGACTAACATTCACAACCATTTTTCTAATTTGTGAAGTTCAACCACTGCAACCCGTGCATCAGGCATAAGATGCATTGGTAAAAATACCATCAGTAGGATGGTCATACATATCCTCAAGAGCAGGTATTTCAGAATCATCTTGGTCCGTATCAGTGAGTATAGTCACCATAAGGTCAAAGCAGTACTAATTGTGTACTAGCAGTAATTAACCTATGTTAGTACGCTAGCTTTTACACTCCTGCTTGAAAACCAAATCCTCAGATCGTTGGCAACCCTTTCTAAGAGCTTTAGCTGCATCATTAGCATCCTGTTCTTGTCTTTTAAGCCTTTCAAGCTCATCCAAAAAGACTTGATCCTCCTTATCTACTGGCTTCTCATCTGTCTTTAAATCAGGATTTTTGTTAGGTTCTTCACCTGTATTCTTTGCTTTTGAGCTCTTGACTGTTGAAGTATAAGAAGACCATATTGGCAGTACAAAGTAGTCCTGAGCAGATTTAGCTTCTATTTCAGAATTTCCTGCATCAATATTATCTTCTGTGCCTACACTATGATTAGCTTCTTTTGGACATGCATGTTTGTTGATAATTCATTGAATCAGTTAAATAATCAAGATCAAACAGCCAAGTTGGTCCCTTCCCTGCAACATTTGGTTTATTTTCTAAAAAAGGTCAGGTGAAGTTTTCTCAACTCTCTTGGTTATGCTAAATTAGTATACCCTAAAAGCCGTTGGTCTTTGTAGAGAATACCCTACTAAAAATCCTTCATCTGATTTCCCATCAAACTTGCCCAGGTGGTCAATGGTATTCAAGATGGTCACATGGCACCCAAAAGGTCTTATATAGCTTATGATTGGTATTTTACCAGTTATAAGTTCATAAGGTGTCTTATTTTGAGGCTTGGTCACTAATACCCTATTAAGAGACTAACAAGCAGTACAACTGCTTCAATCAGCCCAAAAGTGTTAGTAAAAAAATAATCTGCTAGCATATTTCTAGCAGCCTCAATAAGTTGCCTGTTCTTTCGTTCAGCAACTCTATTTTGTTGTAATTCTGGCATTACTGTAATTTCCTCTTGATCATTTTTGACCCTTACAAAATTCAATAAAATCCCGTGTTCTTAAATTTCTGTACTATTATCAATCTAATAGTTTTTAACTTTTTGATTTAATTTGGTTTGAATTTGTCTATAAAATCCTTAAGATTCTACTAGTTCATCCTTAGTTTCTTAAAAGAACAACCAACTAAACTGCTAAAATCATCCATGATAACCAGGCATTAAGTCTTATGGTTTTAATCTCCTTACATATGTAGGATCCCAAATAAATCCATGCAGACACTGTAAGGGCGACAATAGAGCTCGCTGATTGCGGCCTACAAGAGGCCTTGTGCTGCTTTCCTTTTTGACAACAACACAAGTGTGTCCATTTTGAAATTTTTTTGAGAGGTAAAACCTCTTACAAGGTTTTCTTCACAAGTTTATTTAAAGTTTTTAAAGTAACATGACCCAACCTCTAAGCATTTTGTTTAGATTCATTACTATAGTTGTGGCCTTTTTTGCAATCAAAATCAAACAGGCTAAACCTTCCAGAAGAACAATGTTTCTCTAAATTGAAACTATAACATATGTTTTTGTCTATGTATTCTAAGTAAATACGTGATTTTCATAGGATAACTTTTAAATTCAGAGACACACAAGACAATTCATGTCCGTGAATTGAACCTTTGTACTTCATGTCAACACCATCTATGACAAAAAAAAAAAAGATTGAAATGCGTAGTTCTTTCACAAAAAGCACACATCCTCAAAATCTAACTTTCCTGTTTTTATTTTACCTTTACCAGTTATGTAACCTTTACTTCCTCCAAAAGCAACAAGGCCACCATTAAAGTCTTGATATTCAGCAAGGTAGGCCTTATTTCCAGTCATGTGCCTGGAACATCCACTATTAACAATCCCTTTGTTCTGTAAAGCTCTTTGTGGATAATCCTGCACATTAAATAAGAGAGAATTTTAGTTTCCTCTAAAGACCCAAGCCCTTTTTGGGCTTGGTCTGCCTAGTGGATCGTGAAAGGAACACAATTTCTAAAACTTGATCCACCATTGTATTTGGAGACTTTGTTCTAGTAATGTCTTTTGTGTCTTAAATTACAACCCGCTAAGGGCTTAACAGCAGTTTCCCTTTTTCCCCTCCAATAACACTAACTGCATTTACCTCAGCAGTATTAAATTTTTGATATGAAAAATTGGTTCTAAGTGTTGTTGTTCTATTAAATGGCTTTCTAAAAGGTGAAAGAGTTTTATGAAAACCAGCTTTTTGGTCTAGCATTATTCCAAAATAGCTTAGACAGTATTAACTTTCCTAGCAGCATCAGTTGGTACCTTGCCTGACTGTAAAATTATGCCTAGCAGTATTAACTGTGTTAGTACCGCTAGTTCTAATAGTATTAACTGTGTTAGTACCGCTAGTTCTAGTAATATTAACTTGAATCTTGCTAGTTCTAGTTAGTTTGGAACACCCTCAATGATCTTGCTCTTAAAGATCTTGTTAGAGGCTTACATCGGTTGAAGTTTGAAAAGGATCATTTGTGTTCTGCATGCCAACTTGGAAAGAGCAGGAAAGCTACCCATAAACCCAAGACGATTAACACCACTATGGAAGTTTTACACACCCTTCACATGGATTTATGCTGACCGCTGAGAGTGAAGAGTATAAATGGGAAGAAATACATTTTGGTAATAGTCGATGACTACTCCAAGTTTACATGGGTGAAGTTTTTGAGATCCAAGGATGAGACTCCCGCTTTTGTAATCAATCTATTAAAACAACTTCAAGTTGGTCTCAACAAAACTTTCAGGTTTGTGCGGACTGATAATGGCACCGAATTTGTTAATAAAGATTTGACTGATTACTATGAAAGCGTTGGCATTACCCACGAGAAGACCGTTCTGAGAACTCCTCAGCAGAATGGCGTTGTTGAACGACAGAATCGCACTCTTGTTGAAGCTGCTCGGACAATGCTGATATTCTCCAAAGCTCCCTTGTTTCTTTGGGCAGAAGCTGTGGCTACTGCTTGTTACACCCAAAACCGATATACATACTCTTCACAACAAAACCCCATATGAACTAGTGCATGACAAGAAACCGGATCTTTCTTTCCTACGTATATTTGGGGCTCTCTGCTACCCAACAAACGACAGCGAAGATCTTGGCAAATTGAAAGCTAAAGCAGACATTGGGTTCTTTGTTGGTTACGCACCAAACAGGAAGGGTTACAAAATCTACAACAAACGGACCCGACAAATCATGGAAACTATTCACGTCACATTCAATGAGCTAATTGAGCAAACGGATCCTGTACACTCCAGTCTAGGACCCGCACATAACCTTTTGACGCCTGAACCTATCAGTTCTAGGCTCGTATCCAATCCTCCTCCTGCTGCTCCTTATGTACCTCCTACCAATAAGGAACTATAGATTTTATTCTAGCCTATGTTTGATGAATATTTTGAGACCTCTACGGTTGATCGCATGGTACCTCCTGCTCCTGCACCTCAAGCTCTAGTCAACCCTACCGGTCCATCAGTATCCATCCTCATTGATTAAGAGGCACTATCGGGAAGTCATTCACCATCATCTTCGGATCATCAATCCTCTTCAGTACATCAAGGTGTTGCAGCTTAGCATTCTTTTGAAGTAAATCCTTTTGCTGCGGATGATCCCGAACCATTTGTTAATGTGTTTGCCCCAGATCATAACTCTGAAGCATCATCTTCTGGGGTAATCGCGAGAACTAAATCCAACCAAACCACTCAGCCTCATGAACATCTCCGAAAATGGACCGCCTCCCACCCTATTGATAATATTATTAGGAACCCTTCTTGACCTGTATCCACTCGGAAGCAGCTTGCTACAAATGCTTTGTGGTGCTTCTACAATTCAATACTATCCAAAGTCAAACCGAAAAACTTCAAATCTGCTGTTACTAAAGACTGCTGGTTTCAAGCCATACAAGATGAAATCCATAAATTTGATCGACTGGACATATGGGAATTAGTGCCACCTCCAGACTGTACAATGATTATTGCTCTCAAGTGGATTTATAAGGTGAAACTTGACGAGTACGGTGACGTGCTGAAAAACAAGGCACGTCTTGTAGCGAAAGGATATCATCAGGAAGAAGGTCTTGATTTTGAAGAATCCTTCGCCTTAGTCGCAAGACTTGAAGCTATCAGAATATTTCTTGCCAATCCTGCTAGCAAAAACATGACTGTTCATTAAATGGATGTGAAAACTGCATTCTTAAATGGCGAGCTTAAAGAAGTAGTCTATGTTAGCCAACCTGAAGGCTTCGTTGACCCTGATCGTCCACATCATGTCTACCGTCTGAAGAAAGCTCTTTATGGGTTAAAGCAGGCACCTCGGGTGTGGTATGACACTTTGTCGAAGTTTCTTCTGGCACAAGGATTCTCTAAGGGTGTAGTCGATCTAACCTTGTTCATTCAAAAAACAGGCAAACACACTCTTCATGTTCAAATATATGTTGATGATATAATATTTGCCTCGACTGATCCCAAAGACTGTGACCGTTTTTCTAATGAAATGAGCTCTAAATTTCAAATGTCGATGATGGGTCAAATATCCTTTTTCTTGGGCTTACAAATTTCTCAGAATCCTAGAGGCATTTTCATAAATCAATCTAAATATGCTAATGAGATTTTAAAGAAATTTGATCTTCATAAAAGTGACCCTGTTGACACTCCTATGGTAGAGCGAACAAAACTAGATGAGGACCTCTCAGGGACCCCTGTTCACCAGACCAAATATCGCAGCATGATTGGGTCCCTGATGTATCTCACAGCCAGTAGACCCGACCTCGTATTTGCTGTGTGCATGTGTGCCAGATATCAATCTAGGCCCATTAAAAAGCACCTTGAGGCAGTTAAACGAGTCTTTCGGTATCTCCAAGGAACCATCAATATGGGTCTTTGGTATCCGAAAGACACCGTCATGGCACTAACAGCATACACAGACGCAGATCATGCAGGTTGTTAGCACACTCGTAGGAGTACATCTGGCTGTGCTCAGTTCCTTGGTGATAAGTTAGTCAGCTAGTCATCAAAGAAGCAAACTAGCATGTCCATCTCGTCTACAAAGGCTGAATACATTGCGATGTCTGGTTGCTGTGCCCAAATCCTATGGATGCGGTCTCAATTATCAGATTATGGCTTTGCTTACAATCGCATCCCTCTGTACTGTGACAACAAGAGTGCCATAACTCTTTGCTGCAACAATGTTCCGCACTCCAGGTCTAAACACATCGACATCCGACATTATTTCATCAGAGAACAAGTGGAAAAAGGAGTGGTTAAGTTGTATTTCATGAGGATAGAGTATCAACTGGCGGATATATTTACTAAGGCTCTGCCCAGAGAACGATTCGAATTCATTCTCCCAAGGCTTGGCATGAAGTGTATGAAGCCAGAGACACTCAAAAGTGTTATAATAAGAAACACTAGCTAACAAAGAAAAATCCGGAGGTCGGGGAGGATTGAACAAATGTTTAGCCATATTATTAGAGAGAAAGGAAAAAGATGGGAAGAGGTGTGTGTCTAGAGAGAGAAACAAGAACACACACTCTTTTTACAAAATGAATCCTCACCCCTCCATGGAAGTATGGAGGGGGTATATATAGGTCAAGACAAGGGACACTATACTATCTTAACAGTTATAGTCCCTGTAGTTCTTGCCTAATGAAAACTAATGTAATTCCGATATGTCACCATATTTTAAGGCTAACAATCTTCCCCCAATATGTGGACATATGGAATTACTTACAATGTTCCTATCTTGTACAAATACAACATAAATAACGTCTTCCAAAGCGCTTCCAAAGCTGAAGATGTCTTCGAAGTTCTCCTGGTCTTGAAACTTGTACTCCAGCTTGGATCTTCATTGTCTTTACTTGTACAGGAACCATTGTAGTATGCATGAACTGGATTAACTTCCCCCCAATTCATGCAGCATGTCTTGAAAAGCTTTCTTCATAGACTCCTTTTTGGCGAAGTTTCTGAATCAGCTTCCCCCCAAACCAACATCCCTATCTTAAGCAGATTCTGAAACTTTGTTGTAGCTTGAACAATCTTCTACTTGTCATTGACGTGCACAGCGGAATTTTGTAGAAGTCAAACCACACCAACGACCACTGCTTCTTGTCATTAGGGCTTGGTGAATATTTGTTCGGGGGTACATGCGAGAAATCAGCAACAATTCTTCTCACGTATGCAGAATACTTCATAAACCATGCTAAGTTAAGTAGTATACACTACTTTCCCTTGGAAGTTGACATGGTAACATCAAAGTCAACTAAGTCCCGGATGTACACATTTTCCCCCATGATGGTTGCGAACTCTCGGAAGCATCATTGTCGTGTACGTCCATATACTCGAGAAGTTCTTGTCTTAAGCACAAATCTTGAATCCCAAACGAAGCATTACTCTCTTGTCTTCAGAAATCGTAGAGGAAATGAAGCAAGAATCAAGAAAACTTGGTATAATCAAGGTCTTGTATATGAATGTCGTTGAAGAACTTTGAAAATTGTACTTAGACTGTGAAGTACCATTGTCTTGGAATCCCGTGAGAATTGCTGATTACATCTCAACCTTGAAACTCTCTGGCTAACTTTACCAACCTCGAATTCTGTCGGCTATTGTTGTGATCACTTGGTGAAGTAAACCCGATATGCCAAACTTGAAAATGAAGTAAAATCCCCCAAATTTGTTACTTAAGCTTGCACTGTTGTTGATTGAAGAACGGTGCAAGATTAAATCTATAAGTACTCTATACCCAACCAGAAAAGTATAAGAAGTACAACACCTCTTGAAATTATCCACATCGTCTTCTGCGTGTGACACTGAGTACTACAATGTAACTCCTTTAAGTGATAGTTAACCAGGTCTGCAACCAACCACCCCTGACTGCTGGTAACTAGATAATTCAAGTCTCAATCATAACCGTTGTACGTTCAAGCAAGTCATCAATCGATAGATTGGGTTTGAAGAAAAGGGGTAGAAAAATAGAAGGAAGTCTCGATGATGAAATAAGTAGACGCCTTCGTGAAACCCACTTCAATCTCAAATAAGGGATACCAAATCAACTTCGTGATCACTTGTCATCGTAATCCGAATCTTTAGCCGTTTGTCATTTAGTGAATCTTATTCGGATCGTTTTTAGTGTTATGTATCGTGTTTGTTGTGTTGTTGAAATCAATTAACGTTCACGGGATTTTACACGTCTATGATTAAAACCGATAAATGAATTAACGGGATTTTACAGAATCAATAGAAAACCGTGAATGATTTGATTCGGAATCAGCGTCGAAAAATTCCAAAAAAAACTGAAAAGTGTCAATAAATCATAGAAAACGATGTTTTTGGGCTTCGAAAAATCCTTAACCAACTAAAGGGTGGTTACAGCGTGATCCGTCACGTTTTTCTCTTCGATTTGAGAGGTCACGGGCCTTAAACGGACTTACGGATCAAAAGTTATGGCTGTTTTACTGAAACCCTTTTCGTCACACAAGTTTTCTAAAAAAAATTTCGTTCGGTCCAAAAAAAATTGCTCGTTCGATCCCACTCGTTCGATTCCGCTTGTTCGATTCGCTCGTTCGATCCGCTCGTTCGATATGCTCGTTCGATCCGCTCGTTCGATCCGCTAGTTCGATCCGTTCGTTCGATCCGTTCGTTCGATTCCGCTCGTTCGATCCGCTAGTTCGATCCGTTCGTTCGATCCGTTCGTTCGATTCCGCTCGTTCGGTCCGCTAGTTCGGTCCGCTAGTTCGAGTCCGCTTGTTCGAGTCCGCTCGTTCGGTTCCAACGTTTTTACCACTGGTTCGGTGCTAACGTCTTTCGACTCGTTTTGGTTCGTCTCTTCTTTTCACCCGAGTACCACCATGAATAACCCAACCACCTTGAATAACCCAATGAAGCCGAGAATTTGTGAGCTCTAGCTAGGCGTTTCCAACATCAAAAAGAGCCACGAAAACTATGGTTGCCGAATGATGAACCAAATCTGTCGAGTCTAATAAGCTTACAACAACAAAACAAAAAACCACGCTATCCACCCGAGGCGATTGATACCAATTGTAGGTTCTTGATTAGCTTCACTTCATAACACACAAATACAAATCGAAAATAAGAAAAGAGAAAGAGAGCAAGAGTTAGAGAAAGAGATGATGAGAGAAAAAGATTTTTTTTAGAAAAAAAAGATATTTTGAGATTATGAGAATTAGATATTTTCAAATGGAAAATATCTATATATATATCCCTAAGACGCGTGGGATATTTAACTAGGACCCGGGCTCGGGTTTTGTTTGGGATTAAACCCGAAACATATACAATATTAGATTATCTATCGAGCCCGATTCCCGATAATATTTTATTACAACATTAACTAATTAAAGACCGAAGCTCCATCGTAGAGTGACCGAGCTTCCTTGTTCGACACAATAAATTGAGGCTAACAGAAAGGACAACCCTTGCTATTTTCCTTGCTTTCCCAGCCTTGACTTGAGCCTCTAATTTCTTTACCCTAAGAATGAGCTTAGTGACAGCAGCACTGTAAGTTAGCTTGGTCTGCTTCAAATCATCCTCCAAAATGCCAATTCTTTCAGAGAGTTTG
>BQNB010061478.1:0-36474 GCA_026074375.1 Tanacetum coccineum | reverse complement strand
ATGAGTTAGAATGAAGAGTTTATGCTCCTATTTATAGTCGAATGGAGTCTTGGTGGCCAAGGAGTCTTAGTGATCTGATCTTTGACATGTGGAGCAGATAGAGGGTGACTAGGAGAGGCTATACGATGATTTGTTAAGGCTAGAATCTAGCTTTGATGTGTTGTTCTTCTCTTGGTATGCCACAGCTAAAGGAAGAAACAAAGAAGATTATTTGATGCCTTGGTGACTAAGGAAAGGCTTGAGGTGCTTGTAAGAAGCTATCACCTGAATTAGCATGGTCATCAAGGTGCTTGATCACATGGTTGTTTGATAAATGGGTCAAAATAAGCCAAAAATGGGTCGCGGGTTTTCTAGGGCTCATTAGGGCTCAGATTGAGTTTTTAAGCTTGGATTTCGAGTATACTTGAGGGATAATGATAGATATATGTTCTCAAGACTTGTATTAAGGATTATTAACAAGAATTGATAGGTGGTTTGGGTTAAAAATGGGTGAAAATGAGTAAACGGGTCAAAAGTTCAAATTAGGGTTCAATTAGGGTTTTCTAGATTTAATGCTTGTACATTGTTGTTAAAATGGTGAAATGATGATGGAATGTGATTGATAACGTTGTAAATTAAGTTATTACAACTTATTTGAGTATTGGTTTAGGTTTACAATGGATAAAAACAAAGAAACGGGTCATGGTTTAGAAACTAGCTCGGTTTTAGGGTTTAGGGTTTTGAATTAGGGTTTTGAGTGTAAAAATATGTGTGAGAGCTTATGAGTAGAATAATTAGGGTTTATACATTGTATATTGAGTGTAGTAGCTTGTACAAAAGTGGTGGTGAAGAAACTAGAATGAAAACGGAGGTAAAACGACTATTTTGGATGTCATGCTTAATGACTTGTACATTGTACTTTTAAAGACTTGTACCTTGACTTGGAGGGAGTTTATATTTCAAATGAGATGTTATATTACTTGTACATATGCTTTAGTAGCTTGTGCATTCACTTTAGATATTAACTTTTCATGGAATTAGGGTTTAGAGGTATACGATAACGGTTTAAAGCCCGTCACATGTTATGATGTTTGCTTGACATATATGTAGATAGGATTTCCATAGGTAGGTTGCATGAGCTCGTTACCTTTAGAAATGTAAACTATGATACGTAATGGAATGGAATGAAACGAAAATTTATTCCCGTGAAAAAGTAGTACTTAACATAGTAAGTAGATATTACATTGATGAAAATGCTAGAAAATTACAGGTTGTTATAAGTGATGGGATGGATATTGACCCCGTTGAGGCAGTTATCGAGGCATGTTTTGATTTTGCTGACATTATTAGAGCTAGTGGAGTTGATGTTAGGGTTGAGGCTGTGACCGTTGCTCGGGATGGTGTTGAGACGGGTACGAGAGACCCAATTATGGTTAGTGACGATGAAGATACACCTCCTATGGTACCAGAGGTTATCCATGAGCCTGCTCAGGAGGGAGCAGCAGGGTGTACGTATGAGACATTAGGAGATTTGGTTCAGAGGTTTCATGATCACACACAAGTTATCCCAGTCCATCATATACATGCTATTGAGGGAGTTCAGAGAGAGCAGGGACATAGGATTGTTAGGGTTGATTCGGCAGTCACTACTTTGACTGAGAGGGTTGCTGAGTTGGAAAGGGATAACATGAGGCTCAGAGGCACCGCGAGTGTTGAGAGTCAGAGAGTTGACCGACTCCAGCGCGGCATGTGCTGTATACAGAGAGAGCTGAGGCAGATACGACGACTTCGATTTGATCGAGTGAGGTTGGGAGACTTGAGGCGTGTGCTTGAAGCAATGGGGCAACCGTCCTTAGAGATGTTGTTAGTATATGCAGCATTTGAGCGGTGGGGGGGATTTAGTGATGACCGTAGTGTTAGAACTCGTATTTTCTGTATTTTGAAACGTTGTGATGTAATCACTAATGTTCGATGATATGAAATTGATATTTATCTATGATATGATGTCATAATTTGATTTACTTATGCTCTTGCATCATGCATTATGGGATTTTCATGAATATGTATTTTGATCGTGTATTTTCTATGTGATTAACCTAAAATTTTATGTAATCTCAAAATTTTATTTTTTAAAATTTTAGTTAGTGATCCTCGCATTACCTAGAATCTCAACGAGTTGTTTTGTTTGATATGTTGTAGGAAGATGCCTAACACCCGATCTGGAGCGTCCATGACTCCTGAGGAGTTTGAAGAATTAGTTACCCGCCGAGTAGCTGAAGAGAAGGAGGCTCGTGAAGCCACAAGGACCCTTGAACCCTTGAATGAGAATAGGGATGAACAAGAAGGCGAGAACGGAGGATTCGCAGAAACGGCTGGATTCGCAGCAATCATATTCCCTTGAATGTTATCCCGTAAACCTCCAATAAAACTTTCCACTCTGTCTTCTTCATCAGGGACCATTCTAGTACACAACAAAATCAACTCCTGAAACCTTTGAGTGTAAGCAGTCAAGTCGTTTCCTTTCACGGTTAAATTCCATAATTCAGTCTCCATCTTTTGGATTTCATTCCTTGGACAGTACACTTATGTCATCAACTTCATCAGTTTAACCAATTTGGTATAGCAGCCTTCATCCCAATGGTTCTCTTATGAGAGTTCCACCAGGTCAAAGCAATGTCCTGCAGTGTGCATGTAGCATATTTCACTTGATACTTCGATGGATAATTACTGATATTAAACAGTCTTCATTTTCTCGAACCAGCAGGTCAATCCGACAACGCCTTCAGTTCCGGAGAAATTATGTGGCTTGCATTTTAAAAAGTCTTGGAAAGTGCACTCTCGAGCCACTGGCATGAAACCTCCATAATTCATGCCATGGTTTCCATTCTTGTGTCAATTTCCTCCATTTCCGTTTTCTCCATTTCCTCCATTTCCATTTCCTCCGTTTCCTCCATTTCCATTCCCTCCGTTACCTCCATTTCCACCTTCTTGTTCATCCCCATTCTCATTCATAGGTTCAAGGTTCATCGCGGCTTTACGAGCCTCCATCTCTTCAGCTGCTCGACGGTTAACCAATTCTTCAACTTCCTCATGAGTCATGGACGCTCTAGATCGGGTGTTAGGCATCTCTTACTACAACATTATATAAACATAACATCGATGAGATTGCTGGTGATGCGCGTCACTAATGGTATTAAAAGATAAAAATTTTATAGTTAATACATAGAAATTACATGATGAAATATATTCACGGAATCCCATAATGGCATGACGCAAGACCGTAAGTATTAATCAATTTCATGACTTCATATCAAAGATAAAATATCAATTTCATATCATCGAAATTTAGTGATTACATCACAACATTTCAAAATACAGAAAATACGAGTTCTAACGCTACGGTTATCACTAAACGCTACTACTCAATGTTGCAATACTAATGAACATCTCTAAGGATGGTAGCCTATGTGCTTCCTAGCACACGCCTCGAGTTTGCCAACTCTCACTCGATCATAAAATCAAAGTCGTCGCATCTGCCTCAACTCTCTCTGCATACATGACATGCCACGCTGGAGTCGGTCAACTCTCTGACACTTAACACTCACGGTGCCTCTAAGCCTCTTGTTATCCCTCTCCAACTTAGCAACCCTCTCGGTCAAAGCAGTGACTGTCGACTCAACCCCAACAATCCTATGTCCCTGCTCTCTCTAAACTCCTTCAATAGCCTGTATACGATGGACTGGGATAGGCCTGGTCAAAAACCCCCCCCCCCCAAAGGGGGGGTGGGGGGGGGGGGGGGGGGGGGGGGGGGGGGGGGGTGGGGGGGGGGGGGGGGGGGGGGGGACCTGTGATCAAGGAACTTTGACCAATGTCCAATGTCTCATACGTAACCTCTACTGCTCCCTCCTGAGCAGGCTCAAGAATATCCTCTGGCATCGCAGGATACGTAACTCTTGACCTCAACCAGGCCTCTTACACCCGTCTCTGTCTCATCTCGATCAACATCCTCAACTACAACTCTAGCATCAATCCCTCTATCCATAAGAGCATCTGCATAAGCAATACATTCGTCAATCTCAGCTTGAATCTATGGATCAATATCCTCATTACCCTTGATAATAACATCATCCCTCAAACTAGTCTCTCTAAGATCAACCTCTACATCTGCTAAATAACCAAAATCCATAACTCTCTTAAGCGATGGTATCAAATCAGTACGGACAGGAGATTAAGCTTCGGATACAAGTGGTAATGCAGGTACAGATGTCATAGGGGACCTACGTCTCTTGCGAGATGGCCCCATAGAAGTACTCAGTAAATCAGGTGAAGAATGATCTGACAAGGTATTCTGGAAAAGCTATCAGATGAAGCATCTGAATGAAAATCTGATGATGCCTCTGATGACGAATCTGAAGAAGAATGATTGGCAGAATGTCTCACAGCAAGACGATGAGTGGGTAACGGTCCAACCCTCTTCCTCGATGTCATCATGTGTACCGGCCTATTAAGATGGTAGCGGTACGGTCGACCATGAGGAATAGGTTGTCCAGGTGATAGAATTATAACCCGACGACGAGGTATGATAGGTGATCTCTGGGTAGAAGCGGTAATCTCAGTGAAAGACGTACCATGGGTAGGTGATGGTGGAGTATTTGGTGTATCATTGTCTGTGGTGTCATCATCCGATGATAAAAATTTAACGTGTGGTGAGATAGCTGGTAATGGTGGTATATGGTCTGATGATGGATCAGACTCTAAATCAGATGCACGTGAATAATCAAGAGAAGCTGGTGTATAGTCTGGGGATGGTGGTATAGTAGGTGCTATGATAGGTGTCTCTGTGGGTATCACTGGTGTGTCAGTCTGAGTAGCGGGTGGAGTAATCTCTGTGTGGTGTAAGGGATTAGTCTTAGTAGGGATGTATCGAAACAGATCATTCATCCAACAGGTGTCCCACGTTATCCTTTGCAAATCAGAAGAAAATCGTGATAAATGTAATATCCTTAACCTGCAACAAGCAAAGTTCATATAAATCTTCTTTATATCACCATTGCATTATGCAAAAAATATGAAATGGCAGTGAATGGGTACTGGTATGAATGCACAATGGAATGAGTTTATCGAGCGTCATGATAGGATGAATAGGATAATACTTTAGACATATTAGATATTATTAGTATTTAATACGTATATATTATTTACGTAGTGCTTAGTTATTTATACGTACTATGTAAGGTCACATAAGGCACATATTCACGTAGGATCAACATACTGGTTATAGTACGACCTTGTTTTATTCTACTGGTTCTCAAAGTATCGCAACACAAATCCGTTCTAAACCAGTATACCTTTCGACATTCAATTTATGCTTACAACAAATCCAACATCTAACTTAATCTTTTCGCCAACAATATTTAAACTTAATATACAATAAATCTTAAATAAACGATATAGCCATGGTGATAACAATATATATATCAAAATAGTCACAACGAACTTTTATGTCACAAAGGTACAAAAAACTTTTTCTGTTCTTCCATTTATAAACAAAAAGGTTAAAACTTTGAGAATTGAAAATTTTATAGAAAAATAGATATGATTTTCACCAATGATCCGCTTTGGTACACCTTGTTCGGGTATGATATACGATGCAAAAGTTACAACTTATTTATGGAAAAAGTAGAGATGACTTACAAAGAAACACGACAAAAGATGATTAGAAATCGAAAACAACCCAAACGTTGTTTTATAAAATACCCGGATGAAATAACAATCAACTCGAACAATATATCTTCAAATGTAAATGATCAAAGATGGAAAATGTATGGTTTTTGTATGAGTTTGTATATTTTCGTGGGTTTTGAGAGAGAACAAAAGAGAATATGAATTTTGTGTGTGTGTGAATAATGAAATGGAAATGAGAATGAATGAATGAGATAAGTAGCCAAGTTTCACACACATTTCACACACTATATGTGTGTGTGTCATTGGATTAAGGGGACAAAGGGGAGGGGACCAATTGGTCCTCCTATCACACTAATCATAGTACATGTCCTTTCCCCATTTTTGTTGGAATGTTATTTAGATAATTTGAATGTGAAAATGGTATCCCAATGTTACTAGGTGTTTGTTTGGACGCATATATGAGCCAAGGGGGGGGGACCAAAAATGGTCTCCAAGATTCTAGGATCACTAGTGCTAGTTGATGAATTAATTTCCAAGCATGCATGCACAACAAAGTATAGATTAAAAACGTGTATCACGTAAATAACGAATCGAGTAACGATAACACAGAAAATTACAAAATTTTAAACATTGCCTTAAAACATAAAAATGTGGCTATTGCCAAAATACTACAACGTTTGGTGTCCCGGTTCGCTCCCGGTGACGATTCTCAGATAATAACGAAACAACTTTCCGGTTAAACGGAAAAGCTTAACGAAACTTTTTTAAAATTCAAATTTCTAAACAGAAACGACTATTTTATTAAACAGAAATTCTCGGGTTGTCACATTCTTTCCCCGTTAAAGAAGCTTTGTCCTCAAAGCTTAGGACGCAACCTCTGCAACGGGTGCAGAGTTGGTGAAAAGGTGTGGGTATTTCTTTTGCACCTAACGCGCACATCCATCACAAGAAGCAACATAATAAGGATCTGCATAATAAGTTTCATGTAATCATAAGTAAATACTAATGGATCTAGTCGGACATATTATAAGGAAGTGAAGAACATAAATCAATCAAACAACACACAAACATATTGAATGACAAAAGATAAAGGATCTCACTTGATTAGAACACGAGTTAATGGCAGATACAAGAGGGTTTTGACACCCTAAAAACGGCCTAAGTAGCTTCTTAATTCGTCTTTTAAAACTAGGGTTTAGATTCCAAAAGTTACATACTTGAAAACCCTAAAAACTGCAGGTATATAGAAAGAGAAGTCGTGACGGCGTCACAAGATTCCTGACGCCGTCGCTTCGTCGAATCTTCTAGGGTTTCTTTTGAGGCGGCTATGTTCTGACGCCGTCGTGAGGCATCTGACGCCGTCGCTTGTAAGATATGACGGCGTCGCTAGGAATCGCGACGCTATCTCTAGGCACTGTACAGAATTCTTCAAGAGACTTTGGTGTAGAGTCGTAGTCTTGTCCGTTTGATGAAGATGTTTTCCTCCGGCCGTGACTGAGTGCAGCAACTTCCCCTTGTAGGAAAGACGTAGTCATTCTATACATTTCGTCCACACATCTTGGGATTCTTTCGTATAGGCGCTTGATTAACCCGGGGTGAGTTATTCCGTGCATAAACCCAGAGATTCTCATGCACTCCGAAGCTCCTTCTACGTCCAGGACTTCTGCTTTATATCTTTCCATGAAGTCTTCCGTAGATTCCCCGTCTCTTTGCTTGATGTGATGTATCTCTACCGGATCCTTGATGTGCTTTGTCTGCTGAAGATAGTTTTCCCTAAACGCTGTCCTTAGATCTTCATAGCTATCGATCGACTCTTTTGGTAGCTTGTCAAACCAGACTCTGGCATTCCTGGTGAGGGTTGAGTTGAACATGTGGCACCATGTCGGCATTGCCCAAGCTTCTATTTTTGTGGCCGATTGAAATAACTTTAGGTGGTCTTCCGGATCTCCGCTTCCATCGTATGTTTTGACATGGCTGGGCATCCTAGTCCTCGGGAGACTAAAGTGCCAGATCCGAGGTGTAAAAGGATTTCTTTCCTCACATGTCCAAGGCTGAGAGAGATCATCTTCATAGGTGTTTGATTTCTGCCTTCTTGGCTTAGATTTCCAATAACCCCCTTCACTATCTTCACTTTCTGAATATTGGCTAGCCGTACGAGATGGTGTTCCCTTTTGTTGACGGCTATCATTACGTGCGGATGTGGTTGGCTCCCTTCTTCCCAATCTATTAAACACGCCTCCTTCTTTCCGCGGCCGAGGCCTTGGAGAAGGGGACCTGTTCCTCCTAAGTCTTTTGAAAACACTTGCGTGTGGCGATGGGCTTCGGGAATACCTGTCTCCGCGCCTTCTTCTAGGTTCTGTTCGGGCAGTTGGTGTCTTGGATTCAGAGTAGTGCGATCCTTCATGGCTTCTTATCTTAACTCCGGACTCTTCGCCATAGATCAGTCGTGCTTTTACCGCGTTGAGTTTGTCTTTCTGCTCTTTTTCTTTTTGCATTTTCTCGGCAATGAGCGGCAAGAGTTGGTGATAATTTTTGTCGCACATTTCTCTAAGAACCTCGTCAGACATAGGTTCTTCAAGACCCTGGGGACCATTCCTTCCCCCTGTGTTCCTCACGGCGGACGTGGGATTGTTTGTGATTTGTTCGTGAGTGCTCATGATGAGTTTTTTAGAGAATCGTGGTTGCGTAAGCGTCCCACGGATGGCGCCACTTGTTAGTACAAAATTCGTGTCGGGTTTGGTAGTGTCGAAGTCCTTTGTCGGGTCGGGCCTCCAAATGACTTGAATACTTGATCTTGTACTAGAGCAAGAGAAGTGGTGACTTTCTGCACAATTAAAAGTAAACCGTTAGCCTTACCGCAGGGCGGACCCCGCGATTAAGCTCCGGCGTGAGAGTAAGTACACATGTTTGTCAGAGAATGTCAGAGTATGTGTGTGAGTTAATGATTAGACAGAATGTACCTTTTTGGGGTGTGAAATGACCCCTATTTATAGGTAAGCCTAATACTAGGGTTTCCTAGTATTTCGCTTGTAACTGTTGGTGACCGAAGTGGGTCCCTTGTCGGACAAGGGTCCACGTATAATCGTATTTGCGTCCGCGAGTGTTCTTCCGCGGTCAGTGTTTGTCCGCGGACGAGTACTGGTGCGGCTGAGAAGATACTCACGTGCGTCTTTGAAATATCCGGAGCACGGCCCTTGTCAGGCTTAGCAGTCCAGTTATTTGTTGTATTGGGCCTGAGCCCATATATGTATATTATGAACTAAGCCCAGTAAGCTTGGTGCTCATACTATATGTCATCAGTTCGGTCGTAAGAAATAAAGTTTTGTAGCGTTCTTGATGTTTTTCATAAAAGTTTACACAGATACGCATGGTATTTGAATTTCTTTTTAATGTCATTGACAATACTCTAAATCTCTAAATCTCAAAATCTCTAAATAAAATGTTTACATTTATATTTCAATTTAAGGACAACGCCACAGAAAAGCACAAAACTTAGTCACTGTTGGTATCATTACGGAAAAGCTTTGACGTGACATTTTAATTATATTTAATGCGTTTAAATACGGCTATTATTAATCTTTCTCATTAAAAAACCGGCACATTGCAAACACACATATATATCATCGAGCCACTTCAATATCAGTTCACTCACTCACCGGACCTTCAAAAAGCCTACAAATTCAAACAAAAAAAACGCATAAGAAAATTGACAATATTATCATCATTAGCTGCTGGGGTTGTAAACGAACCGGACGAACATGAACGGAGCTTTGTTCATGTTCGTTCGTTTAAATTTAGCGGGACAAATAAACAAACACGATCGCTTAAACGAATTAATTTTCTTGTTCATGCTCGTTTCTTAAGAAATAATGTTGTTCATGTTCATTTATGTTCGTTCATTAAGACACTAAACGAACATAAACGAGCAAAAAAAACGAACGAACATAAATAAACATAAAATTTCTAAAAATAAATACAAAATATTGTGTTTCATAAGTGTTGTTTTGTTTAGGTAAATCTATTTTAAAACTATATAATATAAACATGTGATAGACGAACATAAACAAATATATGATTATAAACGAACGAATAATCGAATTTCACGAATATAAATGAACGGACAAGACTTTTGTTCATGTTCGTTCATTTTTAAATGAACGAACGTAAAATGTTGTTCATGTTTGTTCATTTAATAAATAAACGAATATAAAAGAACTTTTTACCGAACGGTTCATGAAATCCTGACTAAACGTTCAGTTCGTTTACAGCCCTAATTAGCTGCAACCTTGTTAATCGAAAACTGAAGGGTTATGAGAGTGGTTGTTTGAGTTGCACACTAAAAATCGGCCCAAAGTAAAAAAAAAAAATTTACAAAACGGACCCTCAACTTTACTTTTGTTTACGACATTTTTTTACATAATTTTAAAAAATTAAAATAAAAAGACTCTCAAGTTTTTTTATTCGTCCACACCGCAGCAACGCAGCAGGGTTAATTCAAACTGTATTTCCTCAATTCACACCAACGTTCTACTGTTATAAAAATTAATTATGGGTACCCCTATTGGTACCCCTTTTGGTCAC
Organism: Tanacetum coccineum; assembly: GCA_026074375.1. Lineage (NCBI taxonomy): Eukaryota > Viridiplantae > Streptophyta > Magnoliopsida > Asterales > Asteraceae > Tanacetum > Tanacetum coccineum. Next base: position 26,229 of record BQNB010061478.1, on the reverse strand, counting down.
AATGAAAATAGTTGTCAAAAAGGTACAAAAGATTTCTTTTGTACCCCCCTTTTTACAGTGCAACGCAGTTTTTTATCAGTTTCTGTTCCGTAATTTTTGACAGTTTCATACTTTTGACCTGTTAAACTTTATATTTTTCGTTCCGTTTTTTCCGTGTCACAGTTTTATAACATATACAAAATTATAAAAATAAAAAAAATAAAAAAACAAAAAAAGGGGGAAAAAACCCGGGGGGGTACAAATGGTGATTTAGGGGTACATATATCATAAGCCAATTAATATCAACAAAGTAAACGTTAAAGCCCTGACACAAAAACAAACTTACATAGAGTGTATTATCGTCATCAAACTAATGCACAGTCCTAGACCAGTACCTACAATTATATCAGTTAACAATAACTTGAAAGAAAACCTTAAATCAAAAGATAATAGAGATGATGAAGAACTATAATTTACCGATTTTTATTTTTATTTTTTGTGAAGATACAATGAATAAATGAATAATAATAGGGTTTATCATATTATTAGGTTAAAGATATGCCTCCAAATAATTTCCAAATTTTTCTCTAAAGATAATTTTTTTAAGTATGACATATTTATTTTTTAATTATTAGTCACAACTTGTGGGGTGATCCATTGGTTGAGGTGCTTGTCTTTGAATTAACAGACTCAGGTTTGAATCTTGTAAGGGACATAATTTTAAAAAAAAACTCAAATTTTGAAATATATAATTTCAGCAAAAAAATCCGAATTTTATAAAAAAAGAAACATGATGACATGTGACTTGACATTATAAATAAATAAAAAGTGATGACATGAATGATCAAATGCTATGTTTATATATATATATATATATATATATATATATATATATATATATATATATATACCTAAGACAATAAGTAATAAGTAAGAGATGGAAAGATCAAACCAAAACACAAAGATTTATAGTGGTTCAGTAACTAAGCTCCTTTTCGTCCTAACCCACTCCCCGAGTATCCGACTCAAGAAATTTACTGCACTATATCAACAAGCTCCCTTCAGGCGGAGAAAACCGTACAACGTCGCTTACTATATTTTCCGAGACAAAGCTAAATGTCGAGGAAGAACCAACCTTTCACACACGTATTTCCAGGACTAAAATACTAACCGAAACACTAACGTATTTTCAGGGCTAAAATATTAACCGGATCTATCTAAGGTGTAAGTTTGGTGGTTATGAACTTGATGTATAATGATAGACATAAATGATGTAACAAATGTTACGAAAGCTAAAACTAGACTACAACACTTTGTGTCTTGACGATAGCTTGTGTTCTTGACTTGCACTCTAGATGGATGGATGTTTGGATCACTTTAAGTGAACTTAAACAATTATATTGATCAAAGAAATGAGGTTTAAAGGTTAAAAAAGTATGCGGAAAGTTTAGTAAAAAAATGTGGTTTGAAAGGGGTGAAATGAGCTTCTATTTATAAGAAAGAAAAGAGTTGGATGCTCCTGGACGGTTCCTCGGTTCCCTTAATTAGTAAGGGCACCGTTCGCTGCCAACTGATTCTTTTGTCTTTTGTGATGACTTGCAAATATTCACATAATCTTCCATAATCTTTCAAGATTATTCTTCTAGAAGATTAATATAAACTTTTATTTTATTAAAACATTTTTGCTATATACAAAAATGATTTGTATGTTTCTTTTGTAAATTTTTTTAGTGCAAATAGAAATGTGATGTGTAAAAATGTAAAGTGTATATGAAAAATATTTCTTTGATTAGTATTAGTCTAGTTTAATATTCATTATTCATATCTTAAGTGATATTGTGTCGAAATGAAATTTTACAACTAAAAACTTATTTACGTCAAGTTTTATGTTGAATGTTTTTACATTTTGTTAAAACGTTGAGAACCGAAAAATATAAGTTACGTTCTTAAACATTATCTGTATTAACAGTAGGCATTTAATAGACAACACATGTACTTAATATATTAAAGTGCACAATCAAAGAGGTAATCAGGATATAAAAAAGTCACAGTTTTAGCAATCTATTATATTATAAGATTCAGTTTGTTTATTAAATGTCCAGTATTAAAGATGGCTTGAATTCAATACCACAATCACTCTACAATTCAACTACATATCAAGGGTTTGTGGTTACTCCACAATTAGTATCTGTTGTTACTATCTTCCATATCTATTGTGAAGTAACTTTAATACACAAGCACATGAAGAGGTATTTGAGTTACAAAATTGATTAAGCTATTATTCATGGATTTATTTCAACCACCAATAAGATGGCGGGCAACGATTCAACACCATCGCCATAGCAGTCTGCCAGCATTGGTTAAAAATAATTTAAAAGATATTTTAAATCATATTTGATGATTTTTTGTTTTATGTCGGAAAACATTTTGAATTTGATGTTTGTGCGGAGATGATTCTTATGCCATTTTTTTTTTGTTGTCAGGTTGTGTTTTTTATTTTATAAATTTTGTAATTGGGTTTTTTAATTGTGTTATTTTTGGGTTTTGGAAGTGAGGGTTTGGTTGTGGTAAAATGTGTTTGTATTGGAATGTATTTTTGGCTGGTTTGAGTATATCTTGTGGATTGACTATTGAGAGCCGTAGGGTTCCAAACTTTATTGTGGAGTGAGAAGTGTAGATTTATGTATGTATCAGCTTATAGAATTAATGCGTGTTCAAAATATTATGCGTGTTTTAGTTTTTCGTTTTTATTTGGCTAGAAGCATGCTTCTCAGATCATGATCGATGGGGTGATGGAACAAATAATGCTATAAGATGATGCTAAGAGAGTTCTGTAAAGGTTCGATTCATCGATTTCATTATATTTTACTTAGTTGGTTCGTTTAACTGGATTACGTTGATTAATAGTTTGGTTACTGTTACTGTTTGTTGTTGGTTGTGTTTGTTGTAGAATTTGGACGTTATAGCGTGTTAGTATGAGTTTCTGTGTTACGTGAATTAAGTGTGATGTTGTAAATGTTATTCCCATAGGTATGTAAAAAGTATATATGTTATGCGTGTCCAGGGCATATTTTAAATCACTCGAATAGCTTTCATGTTTGAGAGGTTTTTATGTTTTTGCTTAAATACTAAGACAGAGGCGATGTTTATTCTCCTCTTAACATTTTCTTCCCACCAATTTATAGTGTATACAACTTCATTTAATTTTCGTACCGACCAAATACAAATATAATCAGCATGTTTGGTGAATGTGTGAATTGTGTGTGTGAAAATGTGGATAGGTTAATATATTTACTTTGGTCAAAAGCGTCAGCTTATTTCAATTGTGTGTGTGGAGATGTGGATAGGCTTAAATATTTACTTCATACTTCATTGGCTGATTAATACTCCATTGGCTGACTCTTGACCCTGTAGCCTACTACTATGAATAAAACACAAGTATCATTGACTGAAGAAACGACCACTATAACAAAATGAAGTTAAGGCAACACCAATAAAGTGTTGTATTATGTCTTTAAAATGTTGCATTAATTTACCATAATGTGAACACTGTAAGGTGCTGCGTTTATGTAACGTTGCTCTTAGTTTATTGCAACACTTTATATATGAGTCAGGCAACACTTTTGAAAGTGTTGTCTAGTTAGCATATTTCCATACTTTAGGTGATACATACATTTTAAAATAAATGAACACATTTTTAAAATCAAGTGCAACATTATACATAATTCTGCAACACTTAGATTCAATAGCAACACTTTCTTAACTTCATGTTTGCACACTTTTCATTTGGAATGAGTAATTATACAACACTTTAATGTATCAAGTGCAACACTTATGGTGATGTATCATATTAGTGCAACACTCTTTCTGAAGAATTGTAGCACTTTTATTTCAAGCAACACAAATGCCGAATGTTTATAATACATAATTTTTCCACTAAGTCTAACGTATAAATTGATATTTTCATTCCATAATATAAATAATCAAATACAATAAGAAAATATGATATTGTAGTTTGACCAAGTTATTCAATGTAAAATAGCTAATATACATACTATGATAGACAAGTTATCTAATCAAAATTCCACAAATCTTGATATCTTCTTTGCAGCTCCCCACGTGTAACTTTCTTTTGGTAAAGTACCTCAAAGCAATGTAGCCTGCTAGACACAAAAACGATACAAGATTAGTTTTTTTTCTACATATCTTGAAATTAAAAGGATGCTACGGAGAAAATCGAGGTTGCCTGGAGCACCAGCAAAGTCATTTGAAGTACAAATATACCATGACCTAATGAACATAATTACACCCTACCACCAGTACAAGTTACCAACTCATAATTACCACTACACTATTCATTACCAAGTGAGATTCTAAGCACATATGTACTAATATAATGGAAATAACGCTAACAAGTAAATTGGAGGTCAGGAAGATAGATAAGGCTCAAATGAGAGAAACTAAGCGTTGAACTGACCTTGAACCTCAATGGTGTTGAAGTTGCTCCATTGCTTGTCCCTTTCTTGATATCAAATTGCGCAGAAACGCTTGTGACAAATCAACCCCACTTGAACCCAATGCATGTGTTATATTATTCAACATCCTGCAGAACACGAGTTAACTCTAGTTACATACAGATTGTTTATGCAAGATTAAATAGCCCAAATCAAATCAAACAAACAACAAATCCCGCAAAATAGACACTTTAGGTGGCAAACCCATTTACCTATGAAGGAGTCAATTTGGGTTATGCTTACGGGTTTAATTACCAAATTGATAGAAAACAGGTCAAAAAGGCTAAAAATCATTCAAAGTGGATATATTTTCTTACATACGTTTTATTCTAGTAAATTAGGTTCCTGTTGATGTAACATGAGTTTTGTAATCATGAATAACGTATTTATAAGAAATAGACCCAAAACAACTTAAAAATTAAAACCACGCCAAAACAACTTAATTAGACCCAAACCCGTTTTGACCGGTTAATTACCCTGCTTGACCCGCCCAATTTTTCCACCTTTACTACCACTAACTGTTATGTCTCACAGTATGAAAAATTGATTAAAACATTACACTTTTTTCTATAGCCAAACTCAGATATGATAAGGAAAATAAACTAAAATTGATAAACAAAAGGCTTAGCCTTTTTAGATATTAGGCATTTGAGATGCTAAGATTTCTTCCAGCTCACTTTGAGTGCAGCTTTGACCAGCATTCCTTGTGGTAGTCGTAATTGTGAAGCCAAAAGGACTCAACATCAGGAAAAAGACCTTTAGGATTTGGCAGGTTGGTTCGACATCTTTTGTATTTCGATTTATGTTGTTCAAAGGCGGTTGAGTTGAGCCACTCACATCGGGTTCTACCAAGTTCTGTCCGCTTGTAAGCAGTAGTGTGGTGGGAATAACATTACTTTCATAAACAGAATCATTTCTTGCAGGCTCTGGAGCATTAGCTCCCATATCAGGAAGACCCTATGGACCAAATGTAAGAAATTTACTAATCACAGTTATTGAGATTTAACAAGCTCTTAAAACTATAAAAGATTACCTGAGGAAAAAGATCCAATGGGTTAGCATTCGGTCCAACTAAAGGCACAACTGCTGGTTGTGCAGCTTGTGGGAGCTGAGCAAACCAAATAGAAAATGTCACAAAAAATAAAGGGGCCCACAAATAAGATACTATGGAGCACAGAGATATAGCAGCTTAAGCTTACTGTGTCACAGTTGGAGCAGGAGCCTGAGTAGCCGCTGGTGCAGGTGCAGGGGCAGTGGCGTTTGTCAGAGGTGCCTGCATGACCGTAGATTCAATGCACATCACACATATATTTAATGAACACTAATTAGATGAATGGAGATGTAGCTAAAAGAACACTACTAAACCCATACAAATAACCAGCAGCATGATTTACAAAACCTGACCATAAAGAAACATTCAACATGGTTTCTTAAGACGGCTAAACATACACTACCTAGCAACATATTTAGTCGATTTTAAATCAAACCTTATCAAGAAGAAGCAAGTGATACTTTTCTGAATCCCATGACAAGCTTTCCTTTAGGCTCCAGTCTCTAAATGTTACTGAACCAAAATAATGGACGAGTAACAACTAAATTAAGAAACGCATAATTCTTGATAGATAAAATGTTAGGCTAACAAGTGGAGGCGGGCTGCCAGGTTGGGTCACGAATCAAAATAGGTATGGGTTGAAACATGTCACTTGTAAGTACAGGTCAAACTTTTGGCCGAGTAGGGTTGAGCAGACCCGCTAACACTTTTTTGTCCATTTTAAAATATATTTTTTTATAGATAACCTGTGTGTAAATTATGATAATAGAACAGAATATCATCAAGATAACGATATCATTATAATAACAAAGTAAGTTTTTTTTGGGTATGTTTTTTTTGTGACTGAAATGCCACATTATAATAACAAAGTAAGTTTGGGAATAAGCATGGTCGTTTACATTAAAAACAGACTTTGTATGAATTTCATCCTGGTTGACCCATTTGACTTGTTCCCCTATACTTTTCCATTCAATCCGTTTGAGAGAAATGCTCAAATCCTAATCAACCATTAATAACCTTTACGCTAAGTTTCCCCGCTTTAACCAAAACCAACATTCACGTCTTAAAGAATAAAAGGACCAGCGGTATGCCATCTACCTGTATCACCAGCTTGCAACTGCATCGATCGTACAAATGACGCAAATCCTTCTAAAACGTACATTCTACTATTGTTGTTGAGCTAGAATCTAATCCTTCCCATTCAAGTCTTGGAAAACAAGGTGACAGACTTCAGACGTAGTAATTTGAGGGAAGTGTGCCTGTACGAGCACGGTATATGGGCATTTGAAAATCGTTGATCAGTTATATCATAGACATACTTCACACAGTCACAAGGTTTATATAAAATGACAAGGAAACAAATCTTATATAGTAGAATTATAATGATACGGGTATATAGCTAGGCCTAAATAATGATATATAATTACCTCGGCACATCTTTTTGGTAGCACCAATCGCCCTATCCTCACAACATCGCTAGCACTTAACTGTTTCTCAAACAAAGGAGTGATCTTCGCATTTGATCTATGACATTGTTAAAGAGTGCAACAAACCTTTGTGCTCAATAACAAAAACTGCTTAATGTTCACTTATAAAAACGATGACTAGTGTAGATATTTGCATGCTGATATCATAGGATCATTATCAGAAAACCATTAGATCAATACTGCCCTTTTATGCTACTAGCCACAAGTAAACATTAATAATAATAATAATGGCATACAAAAGTAGGATACCCTCCAGAAATCTATCGTAGTTCTTGATCTGTTGCTCTGGGACAGTATTGGTGAAGTATTTGTATCTCGCCTCGAGCCTTTGCAGTGTGAGCCTGAGCTTCAAGAGATGGACCACAGGGCACACTACATCTGTTATGTCTCTCGATTTCCATCCTAAAAAAGAGTACTGCATTTGTTCTTGTGATGATTAAGTGACTAGATGCTTTTACAACTTAATTAACTAAATGAGATTTCTAGATGCTTGTAAATTCTTTAAATCTAAACTTCTTAAACTAAAATTTTGCCCTGGTGCTAGTGAAAGTTTTGACACTCTAACCTTTTGAATTTGACTCACTAATGTTTAAAAACTAATCTAAACTTAGTGAATTACCTTAACACAACTAACTCACTAACTTTGATATGAACACTTTGACTTTAAGAGTCAAATACATGTAATGCCAAACACTCCCTTATTTTGAAACTGTTAACTCCAAATGCATTTAAAAACTATTTCAAAGCTTAAACTATTAAAACCTTTTATCTACACTTACTGAAATAAACCTACTTAAGCTAAGTGAGCTCTAAAATTACTAGCTTATTAGTAAAAACAAGCTAGTTACTCTATGTTGCTATAAGCACTAAGTGACAGAATTATATAAGAAAGCAAGATTACTCAAACTAAATCTTATGAAAACTAAAAACAGCTAATTACAAAGCTTAAACAACATGTTTGCAGAGAATTAAGCAAGAATGATGAGAAATAAGCAAATGTAAAAGCTCAAATTCAAGCTAAAATGAATCTAAAAGAGTAGAACCTGAAAGTTATGGAGTCTCAGAACTAGAGCCACTCTAGTAGAGTGAGTGGCTCAAATTATGAACCTAAGTGGCTTCCAAAGCCTCTAAACCAGAGCTTTAAGCTCAATAAGCTAGATGAAGCTTATTTCTCCTTGTTGCTTGAGAATAGACTCAAATAACTTAGTAATCATGACTTTTGATTACAAATGATTAGAATGAGGAAATGAGTGCTTAAAAACTAAAAGTTTGGGACTAAAATTAAGCTAATTAAAACAATAAAGCCTCCAAACGAGCTTATTTAGAGCTTATTGATCAAAAACAACTTCAAATGTAAATCAAAGAACACAAACACTTGTAAAATGAATTGATATTACTAGAATTGACAAGTACAAGTTGAGATAGAAGAATACAAGAGCTTAAAAGCTTAATTGCTTAAAGTGAAAACTAAATTGCTTAGAAACGGAAAATTACAAAGTAGAATTTTTAAAACAAAAACAACCACTGAAAAATGATGCCTAGGTGCTCTATTTATAGAGGAGAGGTGAAGAGGAGGGAGAGTTTCATGAAGCTTCCTTTAAATCTCGATCGTTGATCATTTGTGGATCATTTGTTAGCCTAGGGATGAGATCAATAGTGTTCGGACCAATATATGGATATCCAACGTTGTTTTGCTTGTGATTGGGGAGGGCTTATGAACGAATTTGGGTTTTATAGAGGAGCGGGGGAAGGAAAATCGCGAAGTGGGTTTGTGTGGGAATTGGGCGGGAAAGTTTGTTGAGGGTTGTTAGGCTGTTACGATAAAAGCGGCTATATGTTTGAAACTTTGGAGGATGAGCACTTTTGGTCCCTGCGATTTACCCCGCCCTTTGTAGTTATAAACAAGGTTTGAGAATGGCAGAAAATGGCCCTTTTAGGTTCTTGTTCTCTTCTTGTCTTTCTTTTAATAAACAAAACCCTTTTTTATTTTTTTTTTATTCCCTCTTTTGCAAAAACTTGGTCCTTGAAACTTCAAACTTCCAAATAAGCCCTTGAATCTTTGAATACTTGTCATTCTTGGTCCTTTTGACTTTATCTTGGGTCTTTGACTGCCTTTCTTGCTGTGTCGGGCTGATCTGGCTGTGATCTTTGGCTGATTCTTCACTATTGCTCTTGTCACTTTCGTTCCTTGTCGGTTTTTGATCGTTTTTGCTTCTTTTTGTCTTTTTAATCCTTTCCTGCACAATTGGACACAAAAGCACACATTTTCTATTCTTTTGGCATTTTATTGGCTTTTATTTGGCAAAATCCCGGGTAATTTAATGTACAATTAAGCAAATATCAAAATTCCCCAAACTAAAGGATTGCCGTGTCCTCACGCAATGTTATGAAGTGTACACTTTGTAAACTAACAAGTTTCCAAAATGCCCTTGTTTAGAACCTTTTATGAATTACCTTTTAAAATCAACTTTTCGCTTTTCTCAACATTCAATCTCTTGGAAACACATTAATGGCAATCATTGCAATTTTGCAACTTTTAGGCTCATTGAAATAGGCTACTCCCGATTAATAGAGCACAAAAGAGGAAAATTCGTCATCCTTGACTTTTCACTAGACTAAACAAAGCTAATAAACAAGATCATTGTCAATATAAGTCCAAAAGATTAACTCTTATACTTATAACTTGTAACATTAAACTCCAGGAATAAATTAATGATTAAGATGTGTGGCACTTCATTTTTAACTCAATCAGGATCAATTTATCATCATAAGTTGAAATTCATCTAATGCATTATACAAATAAGCCTTGGGAGCTCAAATGTTAATAACATAGATAAATAAACCTCGACTCAAGCTAAAAGAGATATCGGAAACAAAACTTAAATAATAGATGTTTGAGAAAATTGAAATTTTAAACCATTCTTTTTTATTTTTCATGTACTAATAAATGATTTATTTTTTCCTTGCAACAGAAATGATTGTTCTTAGTTTCGAACCCCCACGATCCGCTGCTACGTTTGTGGGTTTATCGCGACAATACTTTTCCTACAAAGCTTAGAACCAAAGTCCCTGAGTTGCAATTCATCACCTAGGCCTCGCTCCCTATTGATGAATGCATACGAACCTTAATCCTACGTACATAGTTTTAATTCTAAGTGCGACCTCCATCCGATTCTTTCTCTCAACATTATACGCCAAACGATTAAAAACTACATATAGCTTTTGTTATTCTATTTTTTCGAATGCTTCATTGGCACGAAAAATAATGCTTTTGCATTAGAAATGCTTCATTGGCATTCTTTTTATAATTATCTTTTTGATGAATGGAAAATTTTCATTTTAGAAAATCAACTTATAAATTTGAAACCAAAAATCTTACTTACATATTAATTTCCTAAAATGTAAGATACTTTTATCTAAAGACATTAGGTTTTTGACTTAGCTAAATTAAAAGAGCACAATGATTAGGTGTGTTAAGAGCTTTTATGGGAGTAAAAAAGACACAAATCATTCATATAAGCTTTAGGTTTTCCAAATAAACCTTGCTTAAAATACAATACCACTTATATTTAACTACATCATTTCTTGTTCTTCACATTTTAAAATCCAAAGCAATAGGATTTGTGAAAGCTTGGCCCTACAAAAGGTAGGTTAAAGAACTAGCTAGGGCATTTTTCACCCGGTCAAGTCAAAATTAACTCCTATTTCTCACCAACGGACTACCAAAAAGAGGTGTTTTTTCCAAACTAAGCTTCTTTTGAGCTTTTCTTGTAAGCAAAAATTTAAAATTTCTCACTTTTTTTTCACTGAAGAAGAAAAAGTAAAAAAAAAAAAGAAACCTTACAAGAAAAAACAATAAAAAGGGTAATTCACAAAAAAGGGTTTCAAACAAGGTTGCGTAAGTGCAAGTCAATACGAAGGATATCCTTCCTCCCCAAACAAAAATGAAACTAGTCCCCAAAGTTAAAAAATAAGGTCAAAAGGAATCTATAACACAAATCTATGGGTCAAGCCAAAAGAATAGATTTTAGTTTCATAAAAGAACAAGGATAAGAAGATTTCCTATTTATGAAGAGAAAGAAATTGGAACCATCAATGAAATTGTGGGAATTGCTTTGTCCTTCCACAATATTTGAACCATGAAGCTTCCAAATCCTGAAAACCAAACAAAAATCACAACAACCAACAATAGACGAAAAAGAACAAGCTTTTCCTCTCCTTATTTACATTGTTAGCTTCCAAACCATCCTCTAAACACGGACTTAGATTTTTGTTAACCGATTACATGCTAATAACTCTCCCCCGAATTAATATGTCCTTGGGGAAAGCAAAAGAAAATAAGAAAGAAAAATGAAAGACTAGGAAAAGCCATGGGGTGCCTCCCACGAAGCGTCTTGTTTATTATAGATTCCCCTCCCGCAATTGACACATTATTCCCCCCCCAAACTAGTTTTTTTTTCATGGGTGGGTAAGCAATGGTGAAGAAAATCTTAAGAGGTGGAAAACCTCCCCAACTAAGGAAGGAAAAAGATATACCAAAGATTATTTACAGATTCCAGGGATCAACAACCTTTTAGAAAAAAAGATTTTCAAGATAGAAAATATGAAACCCAGAAAATGCTTTGGAAACATGAAAGTCCATTTAAGGGTTGGGGGGAGTGGGTCAAAAAACATCCAAGAAGTCCAAAAAGCAGCTTTAAGATGGAGCTAACTCTTTTGAACTCTTATCATTAAAGCATCATTATCAAAAAATACCCGGTTTATAAAACTGTTCTCTTTCCACTCCCCTTGAGATTAAGATACGGTAAAAACTCGGTGAATAGGTGACAAATGGGTAAAAATGATCGGGTTAGTGAATGTGAAGGTAATCTTTCCCGTTTTCAATCTAAAACCCACAATTTTCCACCCTAACCCCGGTTAAGAAAAGTTTCAACCTTTGTGTTAATTTTTCGTCAAAAGTGCAATTAACTTCAAGCCACACGTGGCTCATCATCAAAAAGTAAAATGACTCCGTAACTCGGAAAAAAATCATCGAGTATCAAAGGGTAAAGCAACAATAGAAGTAGTGTCCCTCCACAACCCTGAGTCACTGTCCACTCTTTGATACCCCCAGGCCGTATATCAGAGTTATCCGAAAAACTAGTCACCAGAACCGCCTCCTCTAAAGGCAAATCAAAGATTCCAACAACGGGGATAGTTAAAAGAGGAGGTGGAAAAAATTATAGGAGAAATCCAGAATAGATGAGAGAGATTAAAAGTGTTAATCATTCAATTAAAAGATAACTTTCGACTAATTATCTCCCGAAGAGAAAATGTCCCAACGATTCTAGAAATGTCGAAATCAAATCTCTCCTGCCGTCCTCCTCAATATCCACACATCTTAAAAATCCGTTCATCATAAACGTCAATGCCGTCCGGTAAAACATCGTCCATCGACACAAATTTCAACTATTTTCCCGTAGAAATTGAGAGCAATATGAGCGAGTTCATCAATCGAACCTTCCTCGAGAATAGGTCGAACTTTAAAAGAATAAACAATCTAAGTATCACGGTTTTTAAGTCAAAGATTTTCCAGAAGATCGGACTCAACATAAACACAAATTATTATCAAAGTAGTCACATCACTCGTAATCGTCGGAAATTACCCTCGAACACAACTTGGGATTGGGGAACAGGTACTCAAACTAGACTTTTATTACATGTCGTCTCCGATATTCCGTTGCCGTAATAGTGGCTAAGAGGGCTCATCCCCCATTATGAGAGAATTCTCCGACTCCCACGAGTCGGTAAGTCGTGGTGTGATTGATGTAGAATATCGAGCAATTAATATCTCCCTGAAGGAATATAATCATCCACGTCATCACGAAGTAATAGAAAGCATGTAACGACAGGGCAGCGAATACTTTTTCATATTCGTAAGCTTCTCCTTTTTTTCGAACTTCACTTCCCCCATATAAATAAAATCTGCTTAAAAGTATTCGAGATTCTAAATCCTCACAATCTCCACTCATAATCTTCATCAATCTCCTCTCTCTCGAAATCTTTTTAATTAACCCATCATTTATTATTCCCCCTAATCTCTCCTATCGACCAATTAAGTTCAAAGGCATCATTTCCTCGATACTCAATATAATCCTCTATTTTCTTTCTCTTCCCATCTCTTATAATCACTTCAATGATTTTTTCCTTCCATTTTATAAGGACTTGTTAGAATTCCTGATTGAACCGTCCGGAGTCTTGCGGGGGTTGTGGGTGGTTCAAAAACCGAATAATCAAACTCGGATAGGTTTTTCAAGCAAGTTTATCATTGCTCGGTTTTTGACATTGATAATCAAGATGAGGAAACCCCCCGCTATAAGCAAAAACTAAGATTATGCTGAGAAAAAACTCGGAGACTTTTTTGTAGAATATAATTATTCCAAATAAAGTTTTGAATGTAACCGGCATTTCCTGTATCATAAAGAACAAACGGAACTGTGGAGGAAACAATCAAACCATAACTGAAGCAATTTATTTTCCACACAACCTCACACAAGGTAAGCCTCAAACCTAGGGTTGTGGAGGTGTGTAAGAAATTTTAAGAAATATAGAAAAGAATTCCGGGTTTTGGAACATAAGCGAAAGAATTTTCAGCTTCAACTTGCGTATCGGGTGAAACACATGGCAAAATCTGGGTGGGTTTTTTCATTAAATTGGTTTGAATTGCAAATATTCTGGATTAGAGATAATCGGTAACTTTTGTGGACAGTTTGTAAAACCAGAAATGGAGCCACCTTTTTTCCACAAGATCCACAAATTCATTTTTGACAAAAAATCCCATTTAATGGAATCACCCCGCCTCATAACAAGAATTTCAGATCTGATTTTGTGGAGGAACTTGTGAAATATTCACACCCGTGGTCCCTTGATCAACAACGCTTGGCATCACGCTGAGCATTTAACAACGTATGATATTGTCCCATGAGTAACCCTCGCGTATCATGAAAAGTTTTTGGAAAACTCCATTAACAACACAATATGCAAACAAATTTCTTTTTTTTCAAATTTTTCAAACGTTAATACGAGTACATCCATGACAATACGGACCCTCGACTGGGGGTTTTCCACACACCCGCACAATGCTGATAAAGATTTTTCCCGAGCACGTGAACAATGACTGGTATCATTAAATACCTATCGAAACAAACATCCTTTGGTGTACCAACTTCCACAAGTTTTTGAAACACTCTATTACCTTTTAGATTGAATAACGGGGATTTTTTGAACGATTAGGCCGCCATAAGAATTAAACATAACGAGGATAAGGAAAATGAGAATTAAACGAATAAGATGAATAATAAGAATATTTTTAAACTTTTTTTCCGAATAAATACATAAAAGAATTTGAGAATTTAGAAGATTTCCTTTTTGTGGACAAATTAAAAATTTTTTAGTTTTTTTTTACTAAGAAATGAAAACAAAAAATTTTTTTTATGGTAATCTTTATTACAAGCCTTCACGATAAGTCCCTCTAAGAAAAACTCACAAGTGAGCGGACAAGCTAGCGAGCCCGCAATGGACTACTTAAGAGAATACTATCACTTTTTCACTTTTTCCTTAAACTCACCTTTATAGTAATGTAAACTTAAAGGTTCCGTCGTACCTCGCAGTACTTCACCGAATTTGGTTTTTTTGTTTTTATTGGAAATGGTTTTAAGATGGATAAGCACGTATCCAAATGTTTTTATTAATATTTTATTTTTTTTTACAATTAATTCGATAGGAAATCGAATTTAATGGACTTTTTTTAAATTTTTTATAGAAAAATAGCAAAATAACTTCCAAAGGAAGGATCTATCAAAACTCCCTACTATCAACGAAAATATTCATCAACAATTCCGTTCACGGGACTTCCCCGCAACAACGACGCCAAAATATGGTTTGCGTTAAAACAAAATTAATACACTTATATATTATAAATCCCGTAATAATTCCTTTATCCCAAAAATACTTGGTCAACCAAAAGAAAATATAAGGTAAAAATCATCAAAAGAGAAAACACAATTTGTGTAATTTTTTATCCGGGAAGTAACTTTTTCCCTCGGGTCTGTCCCCAACGAAATCGTGAAATGAGAATTTTTAGGAATGATTCGGATTCGAGTTTTAAGAATAGTAAAGGGATTTTTTAAACTTTTGGAATACTACCAATGTAAAAGCATGAATTAAAAAAACAATGGAATACAACGAAATATTAAATGCCGACTAAAACGTAATAAACGCGACACAACTGAATTTTTATAAACCTAAGGCACAACTTTTAAACAAATTTTATATCTAAAAATCACTAAATTTAAAAATGAAAAATTTTAGGAAAAAGAATAGAATTTTTTTATGTAATTTTTGAATTATTTAGAATTTCTAAAGTTAAAGACTTACTAAAAATAACTTTAATCTAAAAATTTTAAACACTTAAAAATTTTTCTTTTATTTTTCAAAAATACTAGATTTAAAATGAAAATTGCCAAAAAGAATCAAAAATTTTCAACTATTTTTCTATTTTTTATGATTTTTATAAGAAAAAGGTATTAACTAAAATCTATTTTAATTTCTAGAAAATACAAATTTTAATGAGAAAATATAAAAAATGGGTTATTTTAAACTCTTAAAAGGTGCAGAAATTTTAAATGGAATGAAAAAGCCCTAAAATTTAACCAATCATTGAAACACTATTTTTGAATTAATAAAACAAAAAAAACCCTAATTTTAAAAACTAAAAACTAAAATTTAAACTATTTTTATTTAATTTAAGAAAACCAGGGTAGAAAATGGTAAAAAGGGAAAGAATAGTGAAGGCTGGAAAAAAACTATAAGAAAATTACACTATAAAAAGAAAACGGTAAACCCTGACCTATGGAAAAAAAAAATAAACAGAACCCTACGCCCTTGTGCTTATTTTTTGTCTTATAAAATTTTTGAGAATCAGCACAAAAAACTTTAAAACCTTAGACAAAACTTATCAAAGAGCTTAATCCCTAACAATCCTTTAACAAAGACACCTTTTGGACAGTTTTAACAAAAGAATAAGCCAGAAAAGTAAGAAAATCAATAGCTGTTACAGAAAGTGCTGCTTTTGTTTACTTTAATCTTTTTGATTTTTGGCTTTATTTTGAGCATATTTCTTGATAAAATCTAAAAAAGCAAAAGAAACTCTTCCTAGCATTAAGAGTCTTTTAGTGGATGAAGCTAAATTAAACATTCTTAACAAATTTTTAAAAGAAAAATTAGGATGAAAAAGTGCTATTTCTAATGAAACAGTTTTTAAGAGTTTTTTTCACTTAAGCTAAAAAGCCTTCAAATTTATGACCATATATGCTGAGATTTTGGAAATAAGCTACTCAAACTATCTATAATCTACCTGAGGTAAAAGATTTTGCAAAGATTCAATGGAAATAGAAACTATCAAGAAGAGTGAAAATGGTAAAATATATGCTGAAATGAAAATGATATTGCTGATAGCAAATGGCAATGGACAAAATGCAGGCTAAACTTCAATGTTTAAAGCTAATGACAAAAGTGACTAGATTCATTATAACAAATGAAATAACTAAATGAGATTTCCTAGATGCTAGAAATTCTTTAAAATCTAAAACTTCCTTAAACTAAAATTTTGCCCTGGTTGCAAGTGAAAGTTTTTTGTGACACTCTAACCTTTTTGACTTGACTCACTAATGTTAAAAACTAATCTAAACTAGTGAATTACCTTAAACAACAACTAACACCAACAAAACTTTGATATGAACACTTTTGACTTTATAAGAGTCAATACATGTAAGCCCAAACAACTCCCTTATTTTGAAAACTGTTAACCCCAAATGCAATTTTAAAAAAAAACTATTGTCAAAAGCTTTAAACTATTTAAAACCTTTTAATTTTATCTACACTTACTGTGAAATAAAACCTACTTAAAGCTAAGTGAGCTTCTAAAATTACTAGCCCTTATTAGTAAAAACAAGCTAGTTTACTCTAGAATGCTATAAGACTAAATGACAGAATTATAATAAAAAAGCAAGATACACAAACAAAATCTTATTAAAAACTAAAACAGCTCATTAACAAAGCTTAAACAAAACAAATGTTTTTGCAAGAGAATTAAGCCAAGAATATGAAAATAAGACCAAATGTAAAACCTCAAAAATTCAAGCTAAAATGAATCTAAAAGAGTACCCATGAGAAGATAAAGGAGATCTCAGAACTAGATCCCCTCTAGTAAGTGAGTTGGCTCAAATTATGAACCTAAGTGGCTTCCGAAAGCCTCTAAAAACCAGAGCTTTAAGCTCAATAAGCCTAGATAAAGCTTCTTTCTCCTTGTTGCTTAGAATAGACCCACAACTTAACTTAGGTAAATCATGAACTTTTTGATTACAATGATTAAAATTGATGAAAATTAGTTGCTTTTAAAAACAAAGTTTGACTAAAATTGAGCTTATTAAAAGGAATAAGCTCAAACGAGCTTATTTAAGAGCATTAATTGATCAAAAACAACTTCAAATTGTAAATCAAAAGAACACAAACACTTGTAAAAATGAATGATAATACATAAATATGACAAGTACAAGTTTTAGATATAAAGAATACAAGAGCTTAAAAAGCTTAATTTACTTAAAGTTTTGAAAACTAAATTGCATAGAAACGGAAAAATTACAAAGTAGAATTTTTAAAGACAAAAAACAACCACTGAAAAAATTATGCCTCTGTGCTCTATTTATAGAGGAAGAGTTGAAGAGGAGGTAGAGATTTCATTAAGCTCCCTTTAAATCTCGACTCGTTGGAACATTTGTGGATCTTTGTAGCCGTTGGATAGACCAATGAGGGTTTGTTTTTCGGACAATAGATGGATTCCACGTGTATGCTTGTGAATTTGGGGAGGCTTTATGAACGAATTTGGGTTTATAGAAGGAATCGTGTGGAGAAGGGAAAATCGCCGAAGACGGTTTCTGTTTGAATTGGGCGGGACATATTGTTGAGGGTTTTAGGCTGTAACGTGAAAACGGCTATAATTGTTTTTTGAAAACAAATGGGAGGATGTTCACTTTGGTCCCTGCGAATTTACCCGCCCAATGGTAGTTTATAAAACAAGGTTTTGAGAATGGCAGAACTGCCTTTGTGGTATTCTTCACTCTTTTTCCTTTCTTTAAATAAAGCAACTTTTCTCTTTTTGGCACAACTAGGTCCTTGAAACTTTCAAACTTCCCAAATAAGCCCTTGAATCTTTGAAATACTTGACAATTCTTTGGTCCTTTTTGACTTTTATCTTGGTCTTTTTTGTCTAATGCTTTCTTGCTGTGTCGGCTATCTGGCTGTGAATCATATTTGCTATTCTCACTAATGCTCTTGTCACTTTCGTTCCCTTGGTCGTTTTTTTGAAATCGTTTATGCTTCTTTTTTTGTCTTTAATCCCATATCCGGCACAATGGACACAAAAAGCAACACATTTCCATTCTTTTGGCATTTTATTGGCTTTTATTTGGCAAAATCCCGGGTAATTTAATGTACAATTAAGCAAATATCAACATTCAACGTGGTTTCTTAAGACGGCTAAACATACACTACCTAGCAACATATTTAGTCAATTTTAAATCATCAAACCTTATCAAGGAGAAGTAAGTGATGCTTTTCTGAATCCCATGAAAAGCTTTCCTTCAGACTCCAGTCTACTAAAAGGTTAACCTAAACCAAAATAAATTGGAAACGTAATTTACCACTAAATTAGAATGCGAATTAATCTTATAGATAAATGTTAGGCAACAAGTGGAGGCTGGGCTAGCTAGTCGGGTCCACGAATCAAAATAAGATGTGGGTTAAAACATTGTCACTTGTAAGTAAACAATCAGGTCCAAACAATTGCCGGGAAGGGTTTGAGACACCTGCCTAACACTTTTTTTTGTCCAATATTTTAAAATAATAATTTTTTATTAGAATAACCTGTTGTGTAAATTATGATAATAGAACAGAATATCATCAAGATAACGATATCATTATAATAACAAAAGTGTAGTTTGGGGAAAAAGCGGCGTTTACATAAAAAAATAGACCTTTGGATAGACTTTTTATCCCTGGTTTGTACCCCACCATTTTGACTATGTTTTCCCTCTTTACCTTATAAATTTCCATTCAAACCAATCAGTAGTATTTAACTCCTAAAATTGCAATACAATATGAAAATCAAAACTTTCAACTGTGGTTTAAACGAGCCCAAAATCAACTTTGAAGCGTGACCAATATATAAATCATCAAGGAGAAATACTTTATGGAAGGATTGAATGTAAGGCTATTGACCATAGAATATTTGTTTGACCCATGATGGGACCACCAGTGAGGTAAGGCATAACCGATGTGCAACAGTAGGTGGGCCCATTGGTAATTGGGCGCATCACGAGAACTAATTGCCCTACATGTGAAAAACAAACTTTGTTCACACGAACATTTATTTGAAATATGCTAACTCCAAAGAAGCATAAAAATACAAATGAGAAACCATACCAAGCCAACCCTGCCCTCCCTGTCTTCCTTGTGTTTTATCAAGTGCGACAATAGAGAAAGTTTTGCTGACAACCATTCTCCATATCATCTCCAAATAGCTTATAAGAAACATGAAAGAAGTATAGCTTTTTATACTTCAGAATTAAACAATTAAGAAAAAAAAAATGATACAATGAGAGTATTGTCTTACATCTCTAAGAACTTCCTATGAGGGTTCGAAAATGCAAACAAAAACCAAAAACCACTATTGCTAGCTACCCTTGTATAATCGCATAACCTATTTAAATTTTTTTTAGAGATATTGGGAAAATTTCAGCGTAGCCAATTCCAAAGCCTAAAGTTTAAGTAGAATAAGATACTTTCGGACCCACAAACCTTGCATGAAGTTATAATACTATAAGAAGAAAACAACTCTTTCAAGCCTTCATCGTCAACTATATCATCTAAATTTTTTATGTACAGGTTCGGCCCTTGCGATTTGTCTACTGCCTCCTTCAAACTCTACTCAAATTGTTGTTTTAAGTCCTATTCCCTCTCATGTTTTTTCTAGGCTTTTCCAACATACCACTCTTTACTATCAATCTTCTAACCATTAAGAGCATCAACGACTTTTGCAGCATCCTCGGCATTCTTAAAGTTAACAAATCCAAAGCCTTTGGAGTTTCCATCAGCATCTCGCATCACAAGAGCACTTGTGACATGTCCATATTCACTAAATAACCTTACTAAACCTCCTCCAATCTATGGTCCGACTTTTGACAGGTTTTTTTTTGAGATAGAACATTTGAAAACTTTGTCCTGTCCACAACCAATATCCCTTTTCTTGTTTGTGGGCAAGGGTTCCCTACATATAAATTAGTTTTTTGTCGTTTAGAAGCAATGCCATTTAAGTTTCTCAAAATAGTTTTGTGTGGCACCATCCTCACTATATGTACTGCACACAACCTACCCTTTTACTGACTAACTTGAATCTGTGGCTATCTTTTAGCAAGAGAGAATGTTCCCAAATGAAGAAAAAAGGTGTCATGTAGTGCCTTCTGGTCGATCGCCTTTATCCAACTTTCTGTAGTTATTCCAATTATGCCAACAAAATTCAGTAGTAAAGAAACTATAAAGTAAGTTTGAAAACTCTCTATGATCGTAAAATGAAATGTTTCCCCTGATACCTTGATAAAATATATTATTCCCCAGATCCACTTTTGCGTACATAGGATCCTCTCGACGAAGAATACATTATTACTAATGGCATTGCCATTCCAAGAAGTGCAAAGTTCAGAACCTCTATTGCCCTTGCAGCTGTCCGAAACATAAAAGAAACAGTAAGGGAAACTACAGCCTGCTTAAATTGTAGTTAATGGATAGCGACAGTGCATCTCATGCAGATATTTTTATTCCTTTTCTAAATAAAAAAATGCTAAAAGATTAAAATAAAAACTATAAAGACAAGTGAAGGGAAGACAACATGTCAATTACCCTCGTATTGAAGAATGCAACCAAATATAACATGTTTCTACTACCATGAAAGATCCATAACTCTGTCACATATGTTCGGTAATTTATAACTGTACATCACAATATAGCAAATGTACGCTTGTGAGCATCCACAAAGAGCCTACTCATAAAACCAAACGGAAATGTTAACTCGTCAATGATATGGACAAAAACAAATACTTTAGAGTTATTAGAACAAAAATATATTAGATCACCAAACTCATCATCACTGATACACAAAATTCATAGTTTTTGGCACACTGAACCAATAATTTACATATAAAACATGACTATTTATTTACTATAAGCCCTTTATTAAAAAATAAAAAACACTAAACCTCAAAACTAATAGACATTAAACGCCCTTAATACACAACAACCAACTTTAAAAATGTTATCAAGCATATTTCCTTCATTTCTAAGTAACGATACTCGATTTTTCATTCTGATCCATAGCTTTTTTCGCCGCATTTTGTTGCTATTGTAAAAAAAATTTGCCCCCCACAATCTAAATTCATGGGTCTGCCAACAACAACATATCTAAAGACCTTATTTTTACAGCAAAACAACATGTTCAAACACCATATTTGTGAGAGCAAAAAAGTAGACCAAACGCCCCATTTATAACAACAGATTGCACAACCAAAACAACCATTTACAATTGATTATATTGTCTTTGCATCCAAAATAAAGATTTGTTTTAATGTCACATAATCTTAATTCCCATACAGATCTTACAAAAACAATATTCAACAACTTCTTTCCAAAATCAATATTTTATTACCTAACAATACAAAAAACATATAAACATATTCAACTTATTCCAGAATCAAACTGAAGAAAACCATTACTGAGATATTAAAAAGGATAATTAAACAACAACAGCAACTGTAGTAGTTTGGTACCTTGTAATTCGATTAGTCTGTTGTTGGCTTGGTTGTGTGACGAACATCGCTTGTGACGGAAATTGTGTGCGATGGTGGAGGTGGTGGTGGTCGTTTGTGACATTGGTTAAGTGGTGGTGTTAGAGTAAAGGGTTCGGGGTTGCGAAAGTGAAGAGAGGAAACAATTAGGTTTTTGTGAAGGCAATGAAAATTGGGGAGGGAAATAAGTTTCTGTTTCATTTTGAAGAACCCGCCTTATGTGAGACTTTGCGAGCCAATTAAGTGTGGCCATTAAGCCATTGCAAATGTAACAGAAAAAAAAAAGAAGAGAGGAAATGAAAGGAGAGAGAAAAAAAGAGATAGAAGACGAGGGGGGGAGGAAACGGGGGGAAAAAGATGAGAAGAAGACGAAAGAGAAGAGTGATCGTATATTTCTTGTTGTGTGTGGGGGGATGTGGAGAAGGGAAAAAAAGTGTGAAGGAGAAGAACGAGAAGTATGAAGAGAGGCAAAACAAGAGAAGCAGAGAGAGGAAGGAAAGGAGGGGAAGAGGAAAGAGAGGAAAGAGAGGACGATGAAGAGAGAAGGAGGCGAGAAGAAAGAGCATCAGAGAAGTGGTAAGGAGAGGGGGAGGAAAAGGGATAACAAACACAGGAAAGGAAACAATTGAGGAAAAAGGAAGAGGAGGGGGGGAAAAGGGGAGGAGGGGAAGAGAGAGAGAGAGGAGAGAAGGAAAGAACAGTAGAGAGGATCTAGGATGGGAGGCAAACAATTCGAGGAAAGAAGAGAGGGGACGAAGAAGAGAGGAAGAAAATTGTAAGAGAGGAACAGGAAGAAAGAAGAGAAGAAGGAGGAAAAGTGAGGAGGGGAGGAAGGAAAACACAAGGAGGAAGAGAGAGAGGAGGAGGAGGAACAATTTGGAAAGGAGGAGGAAGGAAAACAAACCGGACCGGGAGGAGGAGGGGAATACCCAAGAGGAGAGAGGAGAGGAGGAAAAAAGAAAAGGAAAAGAGAAAGAGAGAGAGGAGGGGGGGAGAAAGGAGGGATGAAGAGGGGAGACGAAAGAGAGGGGAGGGAAAAAGAGAGAAGAAGACAACAAGAGTGAAGAGAGAAAGAGAGGAAAGAAAAAAAGAAGAAGAGAGAGAAATGAATAGACGAGGAAAAAGGAAAATGGGGGAAAAAAGGAGGGGGGAAGGGAAGAGAGAGAACAGAAATATAGAAAAGAGGAGGAGAATAAAAGAAGAAGGAGTGAAAAGAGAGGGAGGAAGAAGAAGAGAAAAATGAGAGAAAGAGATGAAGAGAGAGTAGAAATTATTTTTTTGTTTGGTGGTTGTTTTTATGTTGGGGAACTGAAGGGTAGTAAATCTTTACGGTGCTTGAGAAATTGTGAAGGTGAGCGAGAACATAATCGAAATAACGATTAGATAATATAAATTATAGTAAAACACGGTGAGGTGAATGGTGGCAATGTCTTTCAAAAGATGCCATCGCGTTTCTCAAATCTCGCTTAGTCTAAAAAGCTAAGGAGAAGAAGCTAGAGTTTAAAAGTCAGATGCCAAGTGATCTAGAAAAGCGTACCAGGTTCTTACGGGGTGCCCTACTTAATTACTACATTTTTGATTATGTTTTCATACATTTTTTTTCATTATATATATATATAATAGGATATATATATATATATTATATAATATATGTATAGTGATAACAACTAAATTTTTTAAATATTTATTGGTTCTAAAACAGGGGAGGTTGCATTAGCGGAAACACAAGTTATAGGACAAGTTATGATCATATGTTTTCGATAGAAGAGTGCCCCCCCACTTAGAAGGAACATGGGCGCTTGAAGTTGCAAAATGTCAGTTTTTGAGTCCCCCGCACACTTAGGAATGAGAAAAGGAAAAATGCCAAAAAAATTCCAAATAGTGTGAAAGGAGGAAGACAATATATAGTAAATTTTTGCATGATCAGGATGACGATATGCCAGTAAATTAAGGAGAAGAGTTGAAGACCGGATAGAGTTTGGAAGGAGTGAAAACAAGCACGGGTATCTTCAGGATCTGGGAGAAGTCTCTAGACTCTAATAACAAGATACCTCATACCATAGAGAGAAAGAAGCACGACCACTAATCGTTCGGGAAACAGCAAATATCAGGAGGGACGGAGAGAGAGAAACTCGTGCGCGTGGGAGTGGTGAATAAGGGGGAAATTAGTGCAAGAGAGGATAAAGGGAAGGAAGAAAAAAAAAACAGGAGGGAAGGAAACAAAGGACTATTAAACATAGTAATTTATGTGTTGTTAAGGAAAATGAGGGGAAGAAGAGGGAGGGGAAACACCAACAATTAGGTTTTTTGTTGAAACGTGGTGGGGGAACCGTGAAAGAGGTAAGTGGCGAAAAAGTCAAAAAAGGTGAAAAAAATCAAGAATTTGATGTGAAATCATGATGAATATAATAATGGGGGGTGGGGGGGGTTGAGAACGGGAAAAAATGGTGAGTTGCTGGACTCGAATACTTGTTTGGTGAATCTTATATATAAAATAGAACACAGCTCACTTAATGTAATCAAGAGAGAAATAGAAAGAAGAAAAGACACAGGTTGTGGTCGCGAGATGCGCTTATTTATGTTTCACCGGGTCTTGGAGCCTGCTTCGAGTCCCCCATATACTTGAGCTGGTCATGGATATAAATGGGAGAGTACTGGAACATCCAAGAGAGGGATGTCCCCTCCAAAAATCATCATCGGGCTTTTATAAAATAGAAGTGAGTTTCGCCTCCGCATGAGATAATAGAGAGGGAAATGAGAATACCAGGAGTTTGACACTTTGTCCGTAGTTCGTCAGATAGGAAAAAGGAAGCAAGTGGCAAAACACTAAAGATAAGAGGATCACGGAATGAATGAAATAGAAAATTTCATCCGTGAATCGAGAAGTTCTCTCGATTGGACTTCAATGAAAGATTACTCGGATCGAAAATCTAGTGTTTTCGGATCCAGAAGACGTGAATTCATGAGAAGGACGGTGAAGTCATGATACCGGAATCATGCGGTGTGGGTAGGGTGGGCAAAATATTAGGCAAAGAACATAGTTTCAGATAATTACCCTCACAACTTTGGTAGTCACAACAGATCCCGCATCGGGCTCAGAAAAAATCCAAACAAAGAATCAACATCCTCGGAAGGTGGGTCCGGAGGAGGACGAGATAGAGAGAGGATTAATTAAAATGATCAAGGTATAGGTATGACGCTCATTTTCGAGAAGGGGAAGGGAAATCATTATTAAGCCAATTCTTCAAGAAAACAGAGGTATCCGTTTGATCTAGATAGGGCCAATAGTCAGACTATTTCTCAATGCCCGAGATGCATCGAGTCATCGGAGAAGCAAGAAATAATATGTCTATGATTCCTTCCATAGGAGAAGTCACTGAATCACTCAACGAGGAATTGGATTGGAGAGAGACTCAAGATATTCGTATCAGCAATGAGTTAGTCCAAATAGTAATAGTTCTTTCTGGTGGTCGAGTGGAGATGAAATATATGACATACAACAAATTCTCAAGCAAATATCGGGTTTTTTTCGCTCTAGATTGAGAAAGGCTATTGTCTCTCATGTTCTCGGTTTGGAAAGTTGGATTCATATAATGTGAGTTACGTAGATAACCTCTCCTCGAGAAGATATTCAAAAACAGTAGGAGGAAGAAGTTCAATTAAATATCACGTGTTACAAGCAAAGATTCGATAAGTTTAGACTCGACATTGAAATGAGGCGGAGATCTATCTTACTAGAAATAATCCTATTTCGTTCATCAAATAAGAGGGTTTGATATAAATTAGATGAAATTTTCTTTCGGATAGTCCTCTTCAGATAAGTAACTCGTCATCACTAGAGGTGAAATCGTCCTTAGAATCAAAGAGAGGATTCGAGAAAGTCATAAAAAGTAGGATGTATGAATTTCATCATAACGGGACAATCTGATCACACTCACTTTGTATTTCGGAATGGAGAGTAACTCATGACTCTCTTGGGATTGGAATAAGGTCCTTAACACTAGACTTTATGAATTCGTCCGATTCCTTTTCAAGAATAGTGCTAAGTTCCTCATTCCCCATTATGAGAGAGTACTCAGGTTCTTCGGTTGGTAAATCATGTGTGATTGCATTAACTAGAGAAATTTGAGGTGTTTTATTCAAAGGAATAGTACACTCCTTAGAAATAACTTTGAAATTATTTAAACATGGTGAAATTCGAGTTTGATGTTTAGCTGTTGGCTCTGCGATATTCTTTACTTCCTGCTTTTCCTTATCGAGATGTT